>PISX010007755.1:0-86616 GCA_004024625.1 Mellivora capensis
AACACTGAGTCTCCGTTTACAATTGCAGGAGCTCTTTTGTTGTTTGTTTATTGCTTTGTTCATTCTCCACAGTAGCCCCCAAGGGCTGACAAGAGAGCCATCAAAATTCTCAAAATGGACAAGGGAGAACTACATTGTGAAATGTAGAGGGAAGAGAGAAATCAAACAAGAAAAGAAATACACGGTGTAATTTCAGGGAGAAAAACTGAGAAAAGAACGTAAGAGCTCTGGGGAACACACTTAACAGTTCTATCAAACACATAATTGGAATCCCAAAAGGAGAGGGAGGAGAAAATAAGACTCTGAAGAAAGTCCAAGCAGAACAAGGGGACAGAAGGTGATGGTGAGGTGAGTGGGTATTTTAGCTGGGATAGTGACAGGTGCTGAGAACGGAATGGCTAGAAGAAGTCAGCCAGGAGAAGTTGGGAGGGATAAGCATTTCAGAGAGGAAAACTGCCTGTAAAGACCGTAATATAGAAAGAAGCTAGGTACGCCTGATGGGCACTCAAAAGCACAGTGTGGCTGAGACAGGATACGTGAGAATGAGATCAGAATGTAATATGGCTGAAGGACAGGCAGGTAGGGCTTTCTGGCTTATAAGCGGCCGGAAGAATAGGACTCCCCAATCATGCCTTTTGCTTCCTCACATTCACAAGTCTCTTTAATCAGCAAAGCACAGAGTTGATTATTAAGTGAGTCCATGTGACTATCTTTAGTCAATGGACTCTGGACAGAAGTGATTTGTCTCCCTTCTGGGCCATAGCATCAAAAAGCCAGCACCGGAATGTCAAACTGTTTCTTTTTGCAAGGGACAGAGCCAGAAGGTCAATGTAGATTGAATCACCAAGTTGCAACACGATGACGGTTACCCCCATGAGTCATGCAGACTCTAAGCAGACTTTAAGAGAGAAATAAACCTTTGTGCTATTAAGTCATAATAGACTGATCCTAATATCACATGGTAAGAGGTTTGGATTTTATTCTAAACATAATTGGAAGCCATTTGAAATTTGGAGCAAGAGAGTGATGAGATCATACACATGTTTAAATGGCCACTTTGCTGTGTATACAATAGATTATAGGGAGGAGAAAGGGGAGAGATGGGAGGGGGGGACCAGTCCTAAGTCTATCGAAGTTAATCTAGGTATGAAAGAAATGGTAGCTTGAAATTAGTGGTGGCAGTGAAGGTGTTGAATTGAATTCAGGATACATTTTGAAGCTAGAACTAAGACGGGTGGAAAGACTCCAAGGTTCTGGGCCTGAGCAACTGAGTGGAAAGAAGGCAGAGTAGGACGTAAGGTGGGTGGGTGGTACTCAAGACTTATGAATCTGTTTGGTTTAAAGATCTCTTCCAAAGAAGAGAAAGGAAGAAAGAGAATACTCCCTAATTCTTTTTAGAAAATCAGCATAACCCTGATATCAAACTTGACAACGATATTACAAAATGCATAGATATAAAATTCCTAAAAAAAAAAAAAACTTGCAAACTAAGTTCAGAAATAGGCAAAGATGAAAATATAATGTAATACAATTGGATTTGCTCCAGGATACAAGGTTATTTTAAAAATCACATATCTATTAATGTAATTCATTAACAGGAGTAGGGAGAAAAATCTCGATAAGTGTAGAAAACCATTTAATGCAATTCAATACTCATCCACGATTTTAAAAAAACCCTCAGCAAATTAGGAATAGAACTTCATTAATCTGATAGGGCTATTGTAAAAACCTAATAACACGCATCATACTTGATGGTAAAATACTGAAAATGTTTTCCTTAAGGTCAGGTATGAGAGAAGGATGTCTTCATTATCCCTTCCGTTCATCCCTGTACTGGAGGGCCTACCCAGCACAACAAGGCATCAAAAGAAAAAGAAGGAGGAGAAAGGAAGAAGGGGAAGGTAAAGGTTAGGAAGGAAGAAATAAAACCATCATTACTTACAGATGATATATTTGAATCTATAGAAAATCCTGAAGACTCTGGATTAATGATTAGAATTTATAAGTTATATAAACATTTGATTTATGACAAAGGGGACACTGGACACTTGTGGGGATAGGATAAGTATTTCAGTAAATAGTGCTCAGTCCATTGGATAGCCACTGGAAAATAAAGAATTTAATCCTTATTTCATACCATACCACATACCATACACAAAAACCAAATCCAGGCTGACTGTAGGTCTAACTGTGAAATGTAAAACAATAAAACATCTAGAGGGTAGCAGAAGAATATCTTCAGGGGAGGAAAAGATTGCTTAAACATGACACAGAAAGAACTAATGATAGAGAAAAAAAAGTGGATAAGTGACTACACTGAAAGTAAGAACATATGTTTAGGGGCATCTGTGTGGCTCATTCGGTTAAGTGCCTGACTGCAGGTGATTTCCGTTCAAGTCATGGCCTCATCATGGGTTGTGGGATTGAGCCCCGAGTTGAACTCCACACTCAGTGGGGAGTCTGCTTGAGATTCTCTCCTTCTGTCCCTCCTTCCACTCATGTTATCTCTCTCTCAAATAAATAAATAAATAAATAAATAAATAAAACTTTTAAAAAGACATGATTTATAGAAAAAAGAGAAGATTCACAAAGTGGGAGAATATATTTGAATATATATAAGCAGTGAAGGACTTTTAACTTGAATATTTAAAGAATTCTTTTAAGTAGATAAGCAAAAGCATATAAATGAATAAAGAAATAGGCAAGATAAGAATAGACACTTCACAATTGAGGATATCCATATGGCTAATAAAAACAGGAAAAAGTACTCAACCTTATTGTTCTTTAGGGAAATGAAAATTTCCCTGAAATGAAAACTACTACAACAGTATGAAGCTACCTACAGCCAATGGATAAAGTATTTTTTAAAATGACAAGGTCAACAATTGGAAGGATGTGAAACATCTAGAACTCTCACATGCCAGATGTGAAACATCTAGAACTCTCACATGCCGGAAGCGAAACATCTAGAACTCTCACATGCTGGTGGAAATATTAATTGGTACAATCACTTAGGGAACTGATTGGCAGTATTTACTGTGGTTGAACATACATGTACCCAACATTTGAGTAATTTCACAACCCAAATGCCTATCAGCAGTAGAATGGATAAATACATTAGGTCTATTCATGCAACAAATGATTGCAACAGCGATTTTGCAAACAGCAACACAATGAACAAACTCTTGGGAGAGAGAAAGAGGGAGATGCCCAAGGACTCCCAGTTGTTTGTGTGTCCCCAGACTGGGCCCCAAACACGAGTGAAGAAGTCTTGGAGATGACACTAGCCCGAGCCACTATCTGAATATGACAGCATGAGAGATCTTTTTTTTTTTTTTTTAAAGATTTTATTTATTTATTTGACAGAGAGAGATCACAAGTAGGCAGAGAGGCAGGCAGAGAGAGAGAGAAGGAAGCAGGCTCTCTGCCAAGCAGAGAGCCCGATGCGGGACTTGATCCCAGGACCCTGACATCATGACCTGAGCCGAAGGCAGTGGCTTAACCCACTGAGCCACCCAGGCGCCCAGCATGAGAGATCTCGAGTGACAACTGCCCAGCGGGGCCCAGTTGAGCCCCACGTGCATCAGCAAAATAAACTATCTTAAGTCACTGTTTCAAGTATGAGTGTTACATGTCAATGGATAACAGAATAGATGTTGAAGTATTTAGGGAAAAAGTAAAATAGAATGTGTTAAATTGATAAACCCACTTTAAAATGTTTAAGGAAATTTAATTAACTGAGTTTGTTGAAGTCCCCCTAAAAATTATTGTTTAATGCTAGGGTCCTAAACAGAGCAAGAGATTTGTAAGTTGAACTTCAAAGCTTAAGGGAAAACTAGGTTTTTAATTTCTACTTCCATAAATTAAATCTAACGGTAAAAAAACCCCAACCAAATGAATAAGCAAATCGTGGAAAGTTCTGGTCTAGCTGGCTTCAGAGACCCTTCCAGACAGTTCAAAGAAACACCAGGGAAAATAAATGGAGTGATTTATTGAGTGCTCACGAGGTGCCACGCCATGTCTGAGGTGCATTACCTAAGTCATCTCATCTGATACTCACAACAACCTTGCGAGATGGGTTTTCTAAGTCCCAACTTTAGAGGGGAGGCTCAGAGAGCCTGTGGAACTTGCCCAAGATTCTGCAGATTGTGAAGGATGGAATCAGTGATTTTGCACTTCTGCATGCCTCTTCCTGAAGGAAGGCTGGTGAGGGCAAATTTCTACAAGTTGCTGGGGGCCCTCGTGTCACTGCAGCACCGATGTCTCCTGAACCTGCCCCGACCTGGCCCGTGAGCCCTCCAGTGGGTAAGACGGGGTGTGCACTCCAGTGAGCTTCCTGTGAAGATTTGTGTGGCCAGAGAAAAAGGCAGCCCATGGATCCTTAAAGTTCAGGAGTGTGGGTTGGAGCCAAGGGGGCCTGTCTCCTGGACATAGCTTGAGAGTAACTGTGGAGAGGAGTTCTAGAAGCTGTGGAAAGAAAAAGAGGAAGGATTTCAGCACTGTCTCTCCAGCTAGCTTGCCTCACTTCCCATTGTTCTCTCCTATTTTATCTTCTTCTGCTAATTCCCACTGTTTCAGCTGTACCCAAGGCCTGACATGGTAGGGGCAGTTGTAACCTTGAATCATTTCTTCTAGAGTATGATGATGAACCCGCTTTGAAGTTATTTAGCCCAACCTCTCATTTTATGGGGGCAGAGACCAAGAGATCAACTCCTGGTGCTTCCTGCGAAGAATCTGTAGAGCTCTACTTCTTATCTAGCGCTACCGAATGGGTTTCCAAAACATCTGTATGGCAGAATGATGGCTTTAATGAGGCCCGTGTCTTTTGTTTTCACAAAGGGAGGGGTGGGTGAATGAGGCTAGTATAACACAAGTGGGAGAACAACAGATCGGGTAGGGGGGACAGGAGGCTGTGAGTCAGGGGCTGGCAGGGAGCCACTGCCTCTTGCTGAGCCGACCCAATACAGGGCCTTGGCAGGGGACAGGGGTGCTACCTTCAGAGACCCAGAACCCGAGGCCCCGGGGCAGCTCCTGCCATGCCACGGTCAAGGGCACGTTGTCCGCTCCAGGAGTCTTTCCAGTGGTTTCTGTGAGAAAAGTGCTGTTTAACAAAACTGACAGCTACACCAGCACCTTACAGCTGTCACAGAGGGAAGCTACATGTGATGAGTAGAGAGTCAACAGAGTGCATATAGTGTGACAGTGTTCTGTCTCCCCCTGAACCAATGAACCTCACAAAGGAGGTGAGGGTCTGGCCAGCTGATTGTGTGCTCCTTCCCTGACCAAATTAGCCTCCCTGTTGTAATCTGCTTATCATTTGCTTGCTTTTTAATTTAAATAATAGGGAGAAAGGCAGCAACATATGGTTTCTACTTTCAAATCACAGAGTTTTCAGAATAATTTGAAAACATAATCAAAACTGGCCAAAATTCAAACAGCGTTCAATTAACTTGTGCTAACAGACACAAACTATCTGACTTCATTGCTCATTCCAGAGTTGCATTCACCGAGCATCTCTCCTGTAAGGAAGACACTTAATGGAACATTCTGGAGAGTGTCCGCAGAACCCAAGTGTGTCGTGAAGGCCGGGTTAAGGTGAGGTCTGACTGGAAGACCCTGCATGAGTGCCTTATGGTGCAGCGCTGCTATGCCATTAAAGGAAGCAACATTCAATTCTGGGCACCACGAGACTAAAAGATGCACTGTCTTCCGAAGAGAGCTCTAATGGAAGCCCAGACTATATTTAGCCAGTCCTAGTGTGAGGGACAAGCACTGTGTCAATGTGATGAAGCTGTGTCATTCTCAATGAGACCCAACGCAGCCAGCTTCCTGCCTCTTACATAAGTGCTGTGCCAGGATGAACAGCGCTGAGCTTACAATGCTGGTAAGGCCCCAGGCACAGAGGGTGAGTTGTGCCCTGTGTTATAAAGGACACAGTAGTAAATTGCTACTTACCCCAGGGGACTCTGCTTACTCAGTAAAGGAATAGCCCTAGAAGGGTTCTGATGGCAAATTAAGTCAAACCAAGCACCCCACAACACAATTCCAGAAAAGGATCCCATGATCACAGACTGAATGGAAAGCCATCTGAAATTTGTACAACTTGACAGGTTTTCAAGTTGTTCTCAAAATTCTGTAGTTTGGAACTAAATAATGCTCCCCCCCCTTTCTATTACCTAAATAAACAAACATTAAAAAGCCTACTCTCTTTACACTGCCAATACCAATACTTTAGAAAGGTGGTTATATGAGCAGTTTTCTTAAGGTTCAGAAAAAGCTGGTTGGCAAAAGGGTATTTCATGTGGGAGTCTTAAGAGCGGAGGGGCTTGGAGACTGAGTGGCAACCTTCTTTCACTTAGAACATCTGCACTTGTCATCACATGGTAGGGGGTCGACTCTTCATGCAGCATGGAGGGGACTTCTAATCAAGCAGGACCCATCATTCAGCAAGGAGGACAGTCCCAAGTCAAAAGAGAGGTTGTAGTGAAATATGGCAGAGGGTTCTTGCTGAAAGGCACTAGGAAGCCCTGCGGCCTATGTTCCTTATACTGCTGCCTGTTTCTATTTTCCTCCTCGGAACAACTCATCCATTGCCCTCTTAAGTAAATCCACTAAGACCTTTGGGGTCCAGCTGGTGCAACACACTCAAACGCAGAAAGTGAGGTGTGGTGAGGTTGTGTGGTTTGTAAAAAGCAGCAGGCCCAGACACAGAAGCCAGGCAGGACTGCAAGTGCCTAGTCTGGCTCTCTTTGTGTTTATCATGCTGCTTCCTAATGTCTGGGAAAGCTCATGCCAGAAATGTGTAGCCACCTACAGCTGGGAATGTTCATGCCTTCACTCAAATGGTTTTATCTGTAGCAGAGGGAGAGGTACTGATCTTGGAAGAGTATGGATTAAAGACAAAGATGGGGGTACAGGGTAATTTTGGAGAAAGAACAAGGCAGGAAATTGGGGGGGGAGGAAAAGAAGGTAATAGAGAAATACATGAATGATAAAATGGGGAAAATGTAAGGGACAGATATTGGGAGGAGAAATTACCTAAGAAGAAGAAGGAGGAAGAGGAAGAGGAGGAGGGGAAGAAAGGACTTTTTTTCTTCTGAGCAGCAAATGGAGGCAACCAGGGACTAAGCAGAAGTCAGAAAGAGGAAAGAAAGAAGAGCAAATAGAACCAGGAAAAGAGAAGAAACCAGGAGAAACACGAGAGCACCAGGAGCTGCCAGGAGTGAAGAGAGTGTACAGATGTGTAGGTGTGCTGGACAAGGAGAGGGACCCACAGGACAGGGCTCATATGCATGGATGGGGGTGGACAAGAAGGGGGGGGCGAATGGGGTGCCTGGGTGGCTCAGTGGGTTAAAGCCTCTGCCTTCAGCTCAGGTCATGATCCCAGGGTCCTGGGATCGAGCCCCACATCGGGCTCTCTGCTCAGCAGGGAGCCTGCTTCCTCCTCTCTCTCTCTCTCTCTTTCTCTGCCTACTTGTGATCTCTCTCTCTGTGTCAAATAAATAAATAAAATTAAAAAAAAAAAGGGTGGCGAAGATCAGCACAGTGGACAAGTAGGACAGTGATCGGTGCCAAAAGAGGAAGTCAATGAGTGATCTTGGGTCCCGGATAGATCCATGGAATCTGTGGTTCTAGGGACATTAGTACTACAGGAGATGACAAATTCATGTCTATAAAACAAGACATTTAACTTTTACCATTTGCCTCCCCAGCCTCTTTCACCATTTACATAACTTGTTCTTACAAACGACACATTCACTCGTTCACCTTGTGTACCTTAGAAACCTTCCTCCCTGGGCTAGTTTCTTTAAAAATTTGTCAGTGCTTCCCAAAGGATGACGGGTCTCTTAGGCCTCTGCATCACACACACACTTGGAAATGTCTTCCCAACTGGCAATTGTGGGATTTTCCTCAGGAAAAGCCAGGCCTCCGCCATGGCTAGGTGGAGTCCCAGAGGAAAATGTCACAGCAATGTGAGAGCAACCAGGGGGAATATAAAAGCCATTTCCCAGAACTACACTATGTAGGCTTTCTTGTACATTCTCCTGAGCTGTGAGGGAAATCCTGCCCTTCCTGTTAGGTCCTCCCACATTTGTGCCCATCCACCTCACACAGGTTGGGGGAAGGCCAGGCTGCTGTATACCCATATGATCATAGTAACAGAGCAGCATCCAGTCGTCTGCCTGGATAAGCAAGGGCTCTCCAGGGGCAAGATGAGAGTAAGGTGGGACATTTTCCTCCAAGGGTTATCAGCCTCTATCACAAGCCTCTTTGACATTTGTGATTTTCAGAGCTAGCCGCCAATCCAAGCAGTGATTCCTTTCAGAGCTGCCTCTACACTAGGAAGAACTGATAGGGATTAGAACCATGTCAGCCTTTTTTCCCCATTTAAAACACATGCCACAAATAAAATCCCCTTTAGCCCCCGCTCCCTTTGGCCTTAACTCTGCACAAACTCACAGTTTTGCAATCATTTGATTGCTTAAAATGTCAACAAGCCCACTTTCCAAAATGCAATCACACTTAATAAAAAATGAGTCAAAAAAAAAAATCCCCTCATGCCTTGCATGCACCTGGAGTGAGCTGCTATTGCAAGGTTGGGTTAGTGCCACTTTCTGGGAGTCCTCTGAGAGGACAGGCTCTGTGAAAGAGTTTTTGTGCCCTTACAAGCCGAGTGGAGGCCAACTGTTGGCAGGAAGGTGTGCCAGCTGCCTTCTGAGTACTTACACAGGATCCTGAGCCGGGTGGCCGTGCCCATGTTAGTTCTCCCTCACCTCATGTACTCCCCATCACTCCTATAATCCATGAACGATTCTGATCCCGACACCTCCTCAAAATCCTCCAGCACCAGACTGGTGGAGTCCTCACCCAGGATGCCGCTGTTGGGCCGGGACAACCTGGCCCGGGAAGGAGGTGCAGGAGGGCTGGTGGCTGTTGGAAGAGGAGAGCAAGGGGGTGTTTGCTGGGCGGATGTGGGCAAGGCTGGTTCACGGGCTTCCTCGTCATCCTTCTCGGACTCAGGCCCTGTATCCGAGGCTGCGGGACCCAGGACATGGTAGAGGCTGGGGAGACGGATGTCGAAGCGCAGCCCAAACTTGGCAAAGAGCTTGTCGTTGAGAGCGTAGAGCTTCTCTGAGATGTCATAGCCCAGCAGTGCTGAGAAGAGTTGGGAAATGTATCGCTCTTTGGTCAAAAGAAGGTGGAGACTTTTCCGGGGCCAGGAAATGTAGCTACATGGGGTCTCGGCAGTCAGAGTGACCTGAGAGGGGACCGGAGAAGAGAGTGAAGGTTTGAATTAGACTATGTGTCCATGCTTAGCACAGAGAAACATAGAGTTACTCAAAAAACAGCTTTACTTTTGTTAAAGAAACTGTGGCAGCGCCCGCCGTGGCCTTGCCTGGAGGAGGTCCGGAGAATGACTTTTACTTGTGTGCACTGACAGGGTGGGGGACTTTGTCAGGAACCTGGGTCCAGCCATCCACTCACTCATCCACTCACCAAGGGGCCTTCAACCCCTTGGAGCCTCAGCCTCCAGGCCCAGTCTCCTCAGCTCTCACATTCTGTGGTCCCACGGCTGATACCGTTAACAGCGAGGGGAGATTCTGAGTCTGTTGGGGTCTCGTGAGAAAGACGGGGCCTCCTACTGCTCTGAAGATAGGCTGGCATGGTGATGACAGTTTGTTTTGAGAATAAAGAAGGATAAATAAAGAAGGAAGGATTAAGGACGGGTTGGAAAGCAATTCAGTTACAGAAGAGCTTCTGATTAGGCAGACCAGGCTGCGTCACGTGGCAGAATGCCGGTCTGGAAGTCAGGCCAGGAAGCCGCTCTTGACGCGGCCACGACAACTCATCAGAGATCTGATGGCTAAGGTCAGAGGAAGGGCATGAAGGAAGAGGAGATCTGAGGAGCAGGAAGTCGAGGGCACCCCACTCTCCATTTATTTAGCCACCTAGGGATTTCTGAGCACTCACTACAGGCGCACGACACAAAGCTAAATTACACTTGCAGGGTAGGCAATGGGCCTGGTATGAGCAGGTGCTTGATAAATCCTTGTTAAAGCAATCATGGGTGGTAAAGCTAGGGCTAAACCAGAAATGTGCCTGGATAGTAAAGGACCAGGGTGTAGAATACACAATTTTTAAAGAAGATTTTATTTATTTGTCAGAGAGAGAGAGAGAGAGAGAGAGCACAATCAGGGGGAGCAGTAGGCAGAGGGAGAAGCAGGCTCCACACTGACCAGGAAGCCAGATGTGGGACCTGATCCAAGGACCCTGGGGTCATGACCTGAGCCAAAGTCAGATGTTTAACTGACTGAGCCACCTAGGCAGCCCAAAATCACACAATTTTTAATAATTGGATTGGCCACAATAATTTCTTAAATTTTTTTCAAAGATTTTATTTATTTATTTGAGAGAGAAAGAGCTCCAGTGGGGGTCGGCAGAGGTTGAGGGAGAAGCAGGCTCCCCACTGAGGAGCAGTTCCATCTTACTAGTTGCTCAGACGAAAGGCCTTAGAGTCCTCCTTGATCTTCTTTCTCTCTCACACACTACATCCAACACATTATAGGAAATCCTTTTGGCTCTGTTTAGACTTATGTACCAGCCCTACATGATGTGATTCCTCATCCCATCTTTGACTTCCTCTCCGGCTATTCTCCCCCGTCCTCTCTCTGTTTCAGGCCTCCTTTTTGTACCTCAAACATGCTAGTCCCTTCCACCACAGGGCTTTTGCACTGGCTCTTCTCTCTGTCTAATATGCTATGCTCTCAGCTTCTCAGAGCTCACACTGCCACCTCTCTCAGGTCTTTGCTCAAATGTCACCTGCTCAACAAAGACTTCTATGACCACCCTATCTAAAATTGCAATGAGACCACCCATATACCACTCCATTTTTAAAAAGCTAGCCCTCATTATCTTTTAACATATTACATAATTATTCATTATGTCTATGGCTTATTTTTTATCTCCCCCACTAGAATGCAAATTGCATGAAGGCAGGGAACTTCCTCTATACTGTTCATTGGTACATTCCAAGCACTTTAACAGTGCCTTGTATATAATAAATGTTCAGGAAACATTACTGACGTGAATGAATGAGTCAGGTAAAGACCACCAATCTTATATGCTGCAAAACAACTGAATGTCACTTTCACGGGTTCTGTATAAAATCCTTCCTCAAAGGTCTTCAGGAAGCCTGCTTATTGCCTGGTTCCCATATATATATGCATTTGTCTGTAATAAAGTTTTGACAACTTTTTTGTCTAATTCTCATTTCAGAGTCTCGTTAAGTGGGTTAAATGAAGTAACATATGGAAAGAGGGCTTGGGTCCAGTAAGGCATGATGTAAATTGGAGAAATAATGATTTCTGTGCGATACCTTCTATGCTATGTTCTTGGTGACTAACGAGAGGGTACCGGTGCTGAATAGCCCATAAATTCTTGTTTAATTGGATTGCTGAGAGGTGTGATGGAACATTGATTCATTAGTGGTAAACACATTGAGAATTGTGGTTCGGTCACTGTGGATTGCCCTATTAGTTTGCAAAGACTGTAATTGCAAAAGGCAAGGACAGCATGAATTATAACTCAGGACAACGCCTGACATTTGCAAAGAGGAAATGGGACTTTACAGAGCCAATAGCGAACGTGTGGATCTCATTGCTCCCAAAGGAGGTGCACACTAAAAATATAAGTGGGAGGAATCTGACAGTAGCTACATTCCAGGCTGAGAGGCCATCTGGGGTTACAGTCTCTCCTTTCAAACAGAGCTTAGGGGAGGACACCCGGCTTATCCCCCACCTGTTCCTCCGTGTCAGTGTCAGGAACAGAGCCTGGTCTGGCTGGCTCAGGACCTGACTCTGCCCTCCCGGAGCTTCTTAGGGGCCTGAAGGAGTTCTCACAAAAGGCTGCTCGGCTGGTTGGAGAGGGTGGGGGTGTGCATGGTGGAAGGGGAACATGATCAGTGGAGGCCTAGCAGTGGGATCGGGATTGCCTCTCAGGGTCTGTCCTCACAGGGCCAGGAGTCAGGCTGGGGCAGAAACAGGCTCAGCCAGGTTGCCCTTCCTGGCAGGTGTCTATTCTGGGGTTAGCTCATATACTAGCTTGAGGGAGTCCCCGACAGAAGTGGTAAAATTCACATGGAACCCAGTACTAGCAAACTATCTGGACAGGGAAGTCCCTGTAATAGTGTGTGTGTGTGTGTGTTTCTGTGTGTGTGTGTGTATGTGTGTGTGTGTGTACTTCACTCTCCTGGTGCCCCGCTTATTTTCAAAAAGAAGAGTAATAGCAGAGCCAGGCAACTTCACTTTGCCACTTTCTGGATGAAGACCTTGGGCAAACTGCTTGATGTTTTGGAGCCTTAATGTCCTTATCTGTTAAATGGGAAAATGATAATACCCACCCCAAAGGGTTGCGGTGAGAATCAATAAGGCAATATGATATTTACGTGCCTGACACGTACTAGCCAGTCAATAAGTGAGAGCTACAAAGCAAGGAACTGAGGTTTGAAGGATTGGCAGAGAAGAGAGCAGGGGGCCAAGCCGCCAGCCCCCCACCCTGGAGCACGTCTATGACTGCCTCATAGAGGTCCCTGGGACACCAACTGCCCTCTGCCAAGCCAGTTTGGCAAAGCTTTATTGAACACCTACTGTGTTCAGGTACTGTCCTTTGGAGCCTGGGAACAGAGAGAAGAGGAAGCCCAGATTTCTACCTCAGGGAGTTAGGAAACGAAACCAAATCGTTAGAACAGAGAGCAATGTGTCCCAGTCAGCACAAGTAAAAGGAATAGAAAGGCACACAGACAGGAACATGAAGCTGTGGGGATTCGAAGCCCATGAGGTCAATCTGGGCAAGCTTCAGAGGAAGTTAAGATGCTATCGCCTCATTTACAGGGGGGAAATGCATTTCAGATAGAAGGTACAGGAGGGGCCAAGCATGGCCCTTGCAAAAACAGGGGGATGTATTTAGGGAAGTGCTAGTTGTTCTGTTCCATATGGCTGGTATGAGCAAAAAGTGTGAAGGAGGAAGGGGCTGGAGATGTGGCTAGATGTCACTAAAGGTCTTAGGTTACTCTCTAAGGGGTGTGGGCTTTTATTTTGTGGTCACAGTGGTCTTCACGAGTTTTAGGCATAGGAGTGACATGGCCTCTGGGAGATTAGTACCTCCCCCGACCCCCACCTGCCCACAGCCCTGGCCCTCTTTCCACAGAAGGAGAGAGCTCCCACCCCTAGCATTACATTGGCAGTGGTTCAAAGAACAGATGTGAGTGGGGGAGAAATGGAAAGGGGCATATTCCTGGGTCACAATGGGAGAGGGTGGGGAAGTCCCGGCACAGGCTCCCCATTACCTGGAACACACCATCCTCAGAGGGCTGCAGAGATTCCCACTCTGGAGAGTCCATGAACTGGTAAGGGAAGATGTAGTGAAGAAACTGCCCATCCTGGCTCACACGAACCCTGGCAAAGGGAGAGAAGAGACCGTGTGGAGAAAGGGAAGTGTCCACGCAAACCCTCCTCCGTCCAAATTATGTATTTAAAAATTGGAAATAGGAGGCATCTGGGTGGCTCAGTCATTAAATATCTGCCTTGGGCTCAGGTCCTGATCCCAGGGTCCTGCGATGGAGCCCCACATCAGGGTCCCTCTTGGTGGGAAGCCTGCTTTTCCCTCTCCCACTCCCCCTGCTTGTGTTCCCTCTCTCGCTGTGTCTCTCTCTGTCAAATAAATAAATAAAATCTTTTAAAAATAATAAAAAATAAAAATGGAAAATGATTAGGATCCAATATGGGTTTTTCCTCTTTCCCCCAGAAAACTCAGAGTTTCAGCTTCAAGCTCTCCCTAAGGTTGAGTTTACTAGGAAAAGAGGTGTCTCTGTCAAACAAAGGGGGGGCAGACAAAGAGATCTCTGAGGTACACTCTGTCCATGGGGAAGGAGCTATTGTTCCATTTTTTTCTGGAGCTTTACTGGCTAAATACATATGCTTGAGTACCTCCTGGGGTCCTGGAGGTCTGGAAAAGCAGAGATGGGTATGAGCTGATCCTTGCCTTTAAGGATTTCACAATTGAGTGGAAATCACAGACGTGTCCATAACTGGCTATAAGTCCATGTGTGGTCTTATGAAACGGGTAGAGAGAATAGAGGAGGGAGAGAGATAATTCTCTTCCAGTGGTAGACTTCTCAAAGATGACATCTGAGCTGACTTTTGAAAAACGAACAGGATGACCTCCCCCAGAAAAGTAGCTCCATCGGGTACATGCTCTGAGTGCACTTATGTTTCTCCTTGGAAATATGCTGTGATTCACCACTATGTCAAACATTATTGATTTTCTTGATAGATAGCAAGAACAGTATTTTTCATATTTTAACAGTGGATCCTTAGTCCCTAGTGCTTTTAATAAATATTTTTGGAAGGGGTAAAGAAAGATCCTCTTACCAGCTCCTCAGGCAAGGGATCTGACCACTTAAGCAAACAAGGAGGAGTGACATCATTTAAAGTATAACATCTAATGAGCCTGCGGAGCTCCCTTAAGCCATTTAAATTGGTATATCATGCCTTTTATCATTTAAGCCTCTTTTTCCTTCTTGATCCCCTGGATGACAGGTATTTCCTCCCTCTTGAATAGCCTAGACAGTTAGTTGCCTGCCCAGGAGACTGTGCACGAGAGAATTCTGTAGGATAGAAACACATCAACAGTAAGCCCAGCTTAACAAGGTGACAAACTTTGGGGAAGTCACTTGGCTTTTCTGAGTCTTAAAAGGGACTAGTTGCATACATTAAAATAAAACAGAAAGGGCATCTGAGGTTTCAGCAAAGGGCTCCAGAGGAGAGCCTGCATGTGATATGGGGGAGGTCTACACTAGAAATCCCGACTTCCTAGCACAGAGTTCTCGTTCACAGCTCTGAGGTGTTGGGTACCTCAACTGGAACCAGCCCGAGGTACAATGATTCTCCTTTAAAACTGGAGCCTGGTCACAGACAGGAAACCTCTTCTCCCAGCTCCAGCTTAGCAAAGTTGAGACAGGATGACATTGAAAGATAACAAATAAAACTCTTACTCCAAACCCTGAAAAGCAAGAAAAAAAAAAAACCCTCTAATTTCTGATTCTGGTTTTTGATGCCAAGTATACTAGGAAAAGCCACATTGAGGAGGCAAACCCACCTCTCCCCGTCACAGGGAAGAGGTCTTCTACAAATTCATGGCAAATTCATCCTGTTAAAAATGGACTTAAAATATCATATAATAATCGTATGCCATACAGGTGCTTCAGGCCTTTCTCCCACCTGTCTCAGCTCCTTTAAACGGACAAGCTACAGGTAACAAATAACATCCTGAATCTCCTAAAGAAGAACATTTCTTTTATTATCTTCTTTAAGATTTTATTTATTTGACAGAGAGAGAGAGAGATCACAAGTAGGCAGAGAGGCAGGCAGAGAGAGAGGAGGAAGCAGGCTCCCTGCTGAGCAGAGAGCCCGATGCAGAGCTCAATCTTAGGACCCTGAGACCATGACCTGAGCCAAAGGCAGAGGCTTAACCCACTGAGCCATCCAGGCGCCCCAAGAAGAACATTTGTTAAATTGTCTTTATTTTATTTTTAAAAGAATTTTATTTATTTATTTGTCAGAGAAGCAGTGGGAACAGCAGGGAGAGGGAGAAGCAGGCTCCCCACTGAACAAGGAGTCTGATGCAGACTCAATCCCTAGACCCTGGGCTCATGACCTGAGACTTTTTTTTTTCTTTTTTTAATTTTATTTTTTCAGTGTTCCAAAATTCACTGTTTATACACCACACCCAGGGCTCCATGCAATACGTGCCCTCCTTAATACCCACCACCAGGCTCATCCCTCCCCCTACCCTCTCCCTTCCAAAACCCTCAGTTTGTTTTTCAGAGTCCACGGTCTCTCTGGGTTCCTCATGACCTGAGCCTTAACCGACTGAGCCACCCGGGCATTCCAGATTTTTATTTTAAGCATGGAACTGTAGGCGGCAAACATTTTGGCAACAGTCATAATGTATTTCTATTTACACATGTATTTGTTTACAGATAATTCCATTTGTTTACACTTCACTTTATTCATAAATGAAATGTCTCCCCACAAAAATCTCATAGATCATTCAACCCAGGACCCTGAGTCCAAACAAAATCACACGTATACCTAACACTGTTGATTCTACACGGTAGTACAGAAATGCACATTATTACTACCAGTAGTCATTGTAGTACCATCATCACCATTCTAAAACTCTTCTTTTTTTCCCCCCTGTGTGGTTGGCAGTCTTATCTGGTTTCTTCCCCCGCCACCCTGGGAATCAGAGCCTTCCGATAAGATTACTACCTTATCTTTTCTATCACCTTCTCCTGGGCTCCAAAAAGCAGGGAAGGAAACTGAGAATAAAGCTTTTGAAATACTTTGCTTGCTTTCCACCGAGGTAGCCCGAGTGAACCAGGTTACATAGTTTACTGTTGGATGCTCAGCCCCACACAGAAGTCCCACTAGGGCGATATTTCAAAGATTCCACAACCACGTCCCAAATGGACAGCATGGAGCCCCATGGTATTTGTTCAGAAGATGTCAGCCAAGGGCCAACACTCATGTGTGGGCTGACTGAGCATACACTAATCGTGACTAAGACCATTTCCGCTCATTTCTGTTGTCACCCAGCCTGAAGGAATCAGCCAGGTATCTCCACCAGATCCTCAATGAGACACGTGTGGGTATCACTTCTTCACTGTGTGGTCTTTTTGGTACTTGATCACTGGTCTGTAAGAATCTCAATAGAACATGTGGGAATGGAAAAGAGGACAGGGAATATTCCCTCTCCCCATCTGCTTGTACACCAAATGGCTTCCCCACAGAGTCTTACAGGATATCCTCAACATAACTGGGGCTGTCTCCTCGATGCCCTCACTGTTCCCTGCACATAGTTGGCACTTAGGAAATACTGAATACATCTGGAAGGAACAAATCAACCTTATTAAAAGGTCCACTTTTTCAAAGCTCGCAGACGTTGTGGCAGCTTACGCATGACCCACCGGTGTGTGTAATACGTGTGTGTGCGCACGCGCGTGTGCGTGGCCATTTTAGACCCAGGCTCAAGAGACACTCAGCCCACACCTCCCAGCACCAAGGGCACACACAGTCCTTCCTGCCAACCGGGAAGCTATCTCATGATCTTGTTTCCTCTTGGAAAATGCTAAGAAAGAGGAACCAAACCCACGCTTGGGGAAAAAAAAACCCAACCTGTTTCTGTTTGTTTGACTTGCCACATCCTTCCCTCAATGGAAGGGCCTCAGAATGGAAAGGGACAGGGGCGCCTGGGTGGCTCAGCGGGTTAAAGCCGCTGCCTTCGGCTCAGGTCATGATCCCAGGGTCCTGGAATCGAGCCCCACATCAGGCTCTCTGCTCCGTGGAGAGCCTGCTTCCTCCTCTCTCTCCCTGCCTGCCTCTCTGCCTACTTGTGACCTCTGTCTGTGAAATAAATAAATAAAATCTTAAAAAAAAAAAAAAAGAATGGAAAGGGACACACTAGGAAACGATAAGCATGGGCCGAGGGAGGAAGCGCACAGCTGTGACGTAGGAGCTTACCGGCCGGAGAGGAGCAGGGACAGGCGGTTGATGGCAGTCTCGCCCTCCACAGCGTAAGTCTGCTCAGTGGCCAGCGTCAAGACCTGCTCCTCACAGCAGTGAACAATCTCCTTGTACACCTGCAGAGGCACCTGCAGGGGTAGATACAGCGTCTTGTAGAGGACCTCGAACTCCTCGGGGAGGGCGCGCCTGCGCAGCCGGTGTGTCAGGTATGCCAGCTGCAGCAGGCAGCCCGTTGCCAGCAGGGAGCTCCAGAGGATGAGGTCCAGGCCACAAGCATCCAACCAGCCCCACATCACGAAGCACACGTAGCCCGTGCCCAGGAAGCCGAAGAGGTAGAAGCATCCATACACCCCGCTGCCCCCCATGAAGCCCAGGAGCAAGAAGCAGTTGGCCAGATGGTAGACGGCCCCTTCCAGATGCCGCTTCCAGCTCACACACACCGGGCCCTGCCAGATTAGCTGGCTCATGGTGCTGCTGTCAGCACTCATCTTCGGGGCGCCCCAAAGCCGTGCAGGGCTCTGAGACTGTCCCCACAGAGGAAATTCAGAAAGTGGATTAGTCGGTCCTCCCAGGAGTCTTCTCATGTCCGGCTTCTCGCCACCAAGCCCACCTTTCCTGAGAGGAATGTTTCCAGTAGCTTTGGGAATAAATGGCAGAGCATAGTACACTTCATGGAGGATTTTTAAACTTGTTTTCCCCTCTCTCTCTCCTTCAGCAAGGCTCTGGCCCTCTCCGCTGAGCTCTGGCGAGCTGACGCGGCTCCAGGTTTCCTAGGACAGTCTTCACATTTGGCTCTCAGCAGAAAGCCTAACGTGTTCCGAGGCAAAGCTAGGACTCCGGGGCTGAAAACTTCAGCTGTGAGGGATAAAGTGGCCACATCCTGTTCTGTTGTCCCCAACCAGAATGACAGCCCAGCACGGGAGGCACACTTGTGTTCCATTTGGAATGCGTCTCTCTTGGCACCGGAAGAAAGGGTGACCCCAGATGGATACCATGTTTGGAATTGGAATCCAAGAGGTACTGGCAGTGAGAAAAAACAGGCCAGGCACATAGGCAGGCTGGCAGAGCACTTAACATATCTCCCCAGAGGACAAGACCTCGGAGCCAGGGAGGCAGGCAGGGGAGAACAAAGGAAAAGTGAGCCCAGAATTTACCACAACGTCTCAGCCTCAGGCAGGATACTGTTCAGGGTGCCTGTGGGGAGGGCTAGGGGCTCTCCTGAGGTAGGCGACACATCAAAGCAGGAAAGTAGGGGACTATTATAAGAAAAAATCCTAACAGTGAGACCTGGAAAAACCCTCAGAGGCCTTTATGAGGTCACATTATAAACATCACTAGGCATTTATTTGACAGCCATTAAACAAAAATGACTATGCAAAACAGCTCTTTGAATTCTAAGCTGACTTGCCCCTGCATGTCTGGATCTAGTAATAGATTATACAATGGTAATACATTCCTCAGACCATCACTTTACCCATTATTTGCAAATTATAATAACTGCCACCCATTAAATACCTACCAAGTGCCAGACTCTAGATACTTTACACATGTAATATTTAGTCACCACACAACCCTTCCAAATAAGTATGTCCTCCTAGATCTAAAAGAAACTGAGGCTAATAGAGATAACAAGTTCCCATAGGCAGTAAGTGGTCCACACCGCTGTGTGCCAAGTAGTTTGCACAGTAAGTGGAAATAGACTAGATCTATGACTCCCAACCCCACACACGCACACCCCCCCCGGAAATCTGATGACATCCAAGGAACTTCTGGATGAACCTGGGGTCTATTTTGGGTCATCAAAAAATAAATCTGGAATATGCAAACATTAAGACATGTGCCTCTGGCTTCCAAATGACTCCTTGATTTTTTTTTCCCGTGCTGCTAGTAAGTATTTATTATCAGTATTCCTATTGCCACTGAGATTGGGGGAAGGGTGTGTGTGGAGTTACTCAGTAACAATCTAGAACTATTTGAGTATTCAGTCCATAGGGACTTTTATTATACTGTTGATAACCTAACTAAAAATAGTCAGAAATTAGAAATTGGCAAATATGCCGAGGAGTAGAAGTTTCAACTCAACAAATATTTACTGGGTGCTTACTATGAGCCAAGCACTTAGAGAATCAGATTCCTAAGAGCTTTCACTCTAACAAGGGAAAGATACCTCAGAAAACAATGGCAATTCAGTGTGTGAAGCACAATGACTGAGCTAAGTTTAAGGAGAGGTGTCCACCTAGAAGGAAGGTAGTGTACAGGAAGGAAGATGTAAGAGCTAACGATGGATTTGAGGCATAGGCATTGAATGAACCACGTAGGTAGAGGGAGAAGAGAATTTCTAGTGGTGAGTACGGCGGGAGCATAACCACAGAGTTTTGAAAATGCATGACATGTTGAAGGAAGCCAGTTTTTTCCTTTTTCTTTTCTTTTTTAAATATTTTATTTATTTATTTGTCAGAGAGAGAGAAAGAGAGCACAAGCAGGTGGAATGGCAGGCAGAGGCAGAGTGAGAAGCAGGCTCCCCAAGGAGCAAGGAGCCGGATTCGGACTCGATCCCAGGACCTTGGGGTCATGACTTGAGCCGAAGGCAGTGGCTTAACCGACTGAGCCACCCAGGCATCCCTTTTTTTTCTTTTTTAAAGACATTGTTTATTTGTTTGAGAGAAAGGAGGGGGAAAGAGCAAGCAAGTGAGTAAGGGGTGGGGTGCAGAGAGGGAGAAGCAGACTCCCTGCTGAGCAGGGAGCCCAATGCGGGGCTCAATCCCAGGACCGTGAGATCAAGACTGGAGCCCAAGGCAGACGCTTAACCAACTGAGCCACCCAGGTGCCCTCTTTTTTTTTTTTTTTTTTTCCCAATTAAAATCAACTGACCAACAGATGTGTAATTTATTCCCTTCTTTCTAAAGTTGAGGGGGGGGGAAATCAGTGGTAAAGGAAAAGAGAGCACCTAGAGAAGGAAAGGCCCTGCCCACAATCTTCCTCATGGCAATGATCTGGATGTCATTTGAGCAGTAGAGTTTGGGGATTTCCATATGCTGCTTTTATGTCACCTGCCTGCCTCCCAACCAACCCACTGACTTTAGCAAGCAGCAGCTGTTCATCCCTCCACCTTAGTCATGCACCCAGAGCTGCCAGAGTGGTGATTCCTGCCAGCTGTGAGCCAGGAAATCAGAAGCAGGAAAGGAGAAGCAACGGAGGCTCTGCCCAAGATAGAATTTCAAAGCAGGTCATCTTTCTCAGCAAGCCTGACCAATGGCCCTGCCCTGACCCATTAAAGAGACAGGCAGACCCACTGTTATTCCCAGCCTCCCTTCTTTGTCAATCCACATACATGCTCATCTAAGCATGCTAACATTTATCAAGTGGTTATTGTTTCCTCATGTCATCCCATGGGACTTTTTTTTTTTTAAATGGAAGAAACAAACTCAGAGAGTTTAAGGAAGGTCACAGAGCTAGTATGTGAACTAAAGCGTAGGTCATTTAAGTCGTATGTTCTGTGTATTATCCCACCTTGCTAGGTACCTTTGGGAGTTTATATGTATCCATATACAGGCTCCTTTATTGCTCCAAGGGATTTGATCCTGCTGCTGGGAAATGTGTGTGTCTGTGTGTGTGTGGCATCATCAGTGTATAAACCTCACATGCTGCCTGCAGTGACAATTACATTGTTGCCTGAAGGATGGGATCTATGTTGGGAATACAGCAAGGCCAAGTTGCAGCTTGTTTTAAAACCACATTTGACAGGACAGCAAAATAAAAGTGTAAAAATGGTACGTTCTTTTTTTTAAAATTAATTAATTTTTAAAGTTATTTCTAGACCCAACATGACCCTGAGATCAAGAGTTGCATGCTCTACCGACTGAGCCAGCCAGATGCCCCCAAGTGGTAGGTTCTTATAGGGAGATCTGCAAACATGCAGATAGAAGCACAGTAGAAAACATTGGGGGAGAATAAAAGGGAACAAACGGAAGTCACATCATCACACCATTTGTTGAGATGATTCAATTCAATAAGCATTTATTTAGGGCAAAGTATGTGCGGCAAGCACAGGGGATATAAAGATGAGCAAGACAACTGTCACTTTCAAGGAACTATTGGTCTATCGAGGGAGATGGACTCAAAAATAATTGCAGTCCAATTAAATATATTTGGGGGTCAAAGGAGGCCCTGATCGGGGAGAAAGAACTCAGAAAAAAACATCACAGGGAAGGTGACATTTAAGCTGGCCTAAAAAGATGATGAGGTGTTCCCCAACTAGGAAGAGGGCATTCCAGGAAAGGAGAACAGAATGTGAAGTCAAGTCCAGAAGTAAAACAAAACACATGACGTATTCTGGTAACAAAGGACAGCCTGCTATGGGTGAATCAGGAGGAACAGCAGGACACCAGGTAGAAAAGGCAGGTCGGGGCCAGATTATGAAGTCAGCTGGCTAACCTGCCTCTCCAAGGGATTCTGTGAACGATGGCTGGTCTGTGAGCTATTACTGGTCCATGATGAGATGAGGACAGAAACTGAGAGAATTGACATTTTTTATAGCAATTTGACAAAGGGACTTACGGCCTTTTAATGCAATAAAGACTGGGCTTGTAGAGTATATGTGTTTTTTAAACTGTATTTTCCCCAACTTCCTAGTAGTGGTTATTAATTGGAAAAAAGTAAACCACACAGAGTTTGAAAAACACTGAGCTTGAGATAATCCTTTCCTAATATCTATTAAAATAGAACAGAGGCATGATCTGAGCTTTGGACACATACTGCCAAGTTGACCTTAGGCAGACACTACTGTTTGCCTGCCCTATAGCCATTCCCCATTTTTTCTTAGTTTATGGAACTGTGATTTTGCTTGGACAGTATGTTAAGGAAGGTGAGCTTTTCCCTCAGTTGCCAGAGCCTAAAATAAGACTGGTCAAAGCCAAGCACAATATCCTATTCCCCTCGGTGGCAAATGCCTTAGGAGTGGGCATGTGACTAACAGGATATAAGAGGAAGTGTATGTGGGGCTTCTGGGAAGAAAACTTCCTGACAGTGAGAGGTCTGCTACTATCTTGGCTTGACCAGTGTAGTGCAGTGATGTAATGCTTGAAGCTACCATGAGATATGGCATACCTAGGGAGGAGGATAAAGACCTGAAAAAATAGAGTAAGTCACACTTCTCCAAAGTTTTACTGAGCCACTGTCTTGGATCTGGAACTCTCAACCTTCAGACTTCATGACAGGAGGTCAACTACATTTCTTGCTTAAGCACTGTAATTAGGCATTCTGGTACTTGCAGGTGAATGCTTCTGGACTCAGATCTCCCTTGGGATCTCCAGAAGGCCCACTCTTCAGGAAACAGTTCTCTGAACATTTGCTGTTTGTTTTATTCTATGAAAACTTAACATCAGCCAACTTATTGTGCTCTACTAGTATGTTTCTCTCAAAAGTTTGAGAAAACTATGAGAAGAAATGCTCCTTTAAACTCAATTTGAGGGGTGCCTGGGTGGCTCAGTGTTAAAGCCTCTGCCTTCGGCTCAGGTCATGATCCCAGGGTCCTGGGATCGAGACCCACATCGGGCTCTCTGCTTGGGTGGGAGCCTGCTTCCCTTCCTCTCTCTCTGCCTACTTGTGATCTCTGTCTGTCAAATAAAAAACAAAAAACAAAAATCAACTCAATTTGACCATTCAGGATGGCTTAGTTGTTAAGTGAACAAGGTGGTTTAGTGGAAAATTGATTGCCTACTCAGTCCATTTATCCCTTTCTCCTTGTTAAAGAATTCCAGTTTTGTGCTGATAACTATAATTACAAATGGATCCAAGGGTGGGGGGAAGGAGTCCTGTTTAAGCCAATCAGCATAAGGTGTTCTGTTCAGCAGCTATTACTGGTCCATAAAAATACATATAACCTAATTTGTCTCAATCAGACTTTTAAAAAAAGGGATTTCATGTCTTGGGAATGCTCTCTTTTGTCAGACTTGAACAAGAAAGTACATGGTTTCATCAGTCCTGGAAGAAAGAGCTCTGAGGTGAAAACAACTTGATTCTTGGATAATATCATTGAACCTATGACATCATTGCATCTAGAGCTTGCCCTAACTCTGGATTTCCAGACATATGATTTTCTCTTGGTGAGGATTTCCTATTACTTGCTTTCAAAATCACCATAACCGACAGAGATGGAACTACCAGCTAGCAGTTTTTGATAGCTAAAGGAAACCCTGGGTAGTCACACATGCACTCGTTTTAGGAAAGTATCTTGGAATATTCATCATAGTACTGAGTATTCAACTTTGTATGTTCACAGTTTATATACATATAGGTACTAAATTATAAGCTGAGAAGCTTAGATAAGACCGTATCTTACATCTTTGTTCACTACTTAGCACATAATTAGGCATATATTATGTCCCGAGTAGATGTTGAGTCAAATAGCCTCTTATCTCCTTGAGGGCAAGATGTATGTCTGATCTACACATGAATATTCAACACCTAGGGAAGTTACTTGCATATAACAGGCCTTTACTAGATATGAGCTGTATGAATAACTATGAATATGTGATGTTTATATTAGATACTTCATACACGAAAGAACATTCAGCTTGAACTCTACTGACCAAGACTCACATTCCAGGTCACCAGCTATTTGACCACAGTGATTTCCTTAAACTGAATACCTCTCACCAGTAAAATGTGGATTATGGTTCTTCCAGCAGCCTCACATCAGACCAATGAAACATACAGTTATCCTAAAGTAGGCCTTACTTAGGGTCCTGGTCCTGTATATTTTTAAAGATTTTATTTATTTGAGAGAGAGAAAAAGAGGGTGTGAGCAGGGGAAGAGGGGCAGAGTGAGGGGGAGAAGTAGACTCCTCGCCGATTAGGGAGACCAATGTGGCACTTGATTCCAGGACCCTGTGTTCATGACCTGGGCCAAAGGCAGATACTTAACCAACCGAGCCACCCAGGCATCCTCATGGTCCTATTCTTATCCACCTTTCAGTCAAAAAAATTTTTTTTAATTTCTTTTCAGCGTAACAGAATTCATTGTTTTTGCACCACACCCAGTGCTCCATGCAATGCATGCCCTCCATAATACCCACCACCTGGCTCCTCCAACCTCCCCTCCACCCCCGCTTCTTCAAAACCCTCAGGTTGTTTTTCAGAGTCCATAGTCTCTCATGGTTCACCTCCCCTTCCAATTTCCCTAAACTCTCTTCTCCTCTCCATCTCCCTACATCCTCCATGTTATTTGTTATGCTCCACAAATAAGTGAAACCATACGATAATTGACTTTCTCTGCTTGACTTATTTCGTTCAGCATAATCTCTTCAAGATGCCCTTCAACGGACAAGTGGATAAGGAAGATGTGGTCCATATGCACTATGGAGTATTATGCCCCTCTATCAGAAAGGATGAATACCCAACTTTTGTATCAACACGGGACTGGAAGAGATTATGCTGAGAGAAATAAGTCAAGCAGTCAAATGTTTTAAGGTTAGACAAAAAGAAATGATTAGAAAGAATGGTGTGACTGTGTCTGTATTCTTTGGGGATTACTGTGAATATCAAGGGCTTAGCAAATATGTATGTCAGAATGTGGTGGTCACCAATTAGGAAGTGAACTTTTTCATTTTTCAAATTACTGCGGTAACACTTCTTACTAATATCAAAATGTTATGCGTAATTTTTGGGAAGGCTTAAGCACTAGGGAAGGATGGGCAGAGGGTCTTGTGAGATATATTTTTAACTATGGCAGATGTTAAGAAGGGCACTGTAGTTCCTTTACATATGTGAACATATCAAACTGGCAAAGCCTGAAAAAACTAACCTTGCTAAGAGCTTAGGGAAATAGACACCCTCAGATACAAAGGTGCAATGGGTAACCCTCCTCTAGAGATCAGTCTGGCAATACTCATCCAAAGCCTTGAAAACATGCATAGCGTCTGGCCCAACCTTAGCTAAGTGATTAGTAAGGGATCTGTAAAGAACTTCGTATGGAAACTTCCAGTGCACTGTTATTATGAAGTGCCCCCCCTAAAATAATAAAGTATATATATGCAGGAAGGGATGAATGGCGAAGTCACCAAAAAGTCATCCTATTGTACACTGGTAGGATTTCAGGTGATTTCTTCCTTTCTTCCTTATATGTTTCCATAAAACCAACCACCAGAAAAATCAGAAATAATTTAGGCGTCAGGTATATGTCCTGTTCAAGACCGATACTCAATTCCACAAATGGTACCTGACATATAGCAAGCATTCTATAAAGCATTTTGTTGAATGAAATGATGGTACAAACAATAGGGAATTGGTTAAATTATAGTAAACTCAGAATGGAGTCATGCATATGAGGACTATAATCATAGCTGGTAAAATACATCAAGGGGGAAAAGTAATATTATGATTTCATTAAAAATATATAGCATAGAAAAATGACCTCATTTATTATTTTAAAACATGTATACATACATAAGAGAAGTTTGGAACAGCACACGGCAAAAATGAACACTGAGTGGTAAGTTTAAAAAATCCCCCCTCCCTTTTTGTAGTTCATGGCATATTCAAGCAGAATCTGGATGACCATCTGCCAAGGACTGGGTGTTTGGTAGGAAGTTGATTTTTATCTGTCTTAGGAGTCCAAGATTCTATTCTTCACCTAGAAGAATACTCTGAAAGCTATAAAATACTTCCTGAACGTATTATATCCAAACAAATATTCAGGGGAAATATGAGTATAAAATCAAAGAAGTAGAAAATGTTAATCAACATTAAATGCTAGATACTATGCCAGATCCATAGTATATATACCATTTTAAGTAGTACTCACAATCCTGTACAGTATTACCTCTATCCTTGCTTTTTTTCTTTCAGATGAGAAAAACAGACTGAAGAGGTTGTGATCAGTTGAACCTAAGTCTGTCATACTTCAAAGCCATGCTGTTAATTAACTAGAAGGAATCTTAAGAAATAACTTAATTCAGCTCCTATATTTTATAAAAGAGGCAATTTTCCCATCACAGAATGACGTATGGACACCACATATTCTCTTATGTTCATCAGTTTTTTGTTGAGATTTGAAACTCAATTTACTTCAGGCAGAATACAACCTTGTTTCATTAGCCCATAAGCAGCTAACAGGACCGTGAGGTTGCTATAGTAAGCAAACCCCACTCTATGTTCTACCCCAGGTATCACTCTGTAGCAGAGCACTGAGCTATTTCATTGGTGACTTATCTGTCCTTGTCCAGCCTCTGGTCTGGGCCAGCTTCTAATCAATAAGAGACAATTATCTGGCCAGAAGGCATTAAACTAAGGATCCTAGTTTATCTTAAAATGCAACTAGACATCTACAGATTAATTATGTCATACATTTAAGATCTTCCAAGCCAAGGCACCTAAATGTGGTCCAAAATCTAAACAAATAACTTACCCCAAAGAGAGAACTAGTGAAGAGTAACAATAATGATATAAAATATTAAGACTGAAAGCTTGTCCAGTTCTTGCCTTTAAGTAAGTTAAAAATAAAAAACAAAAACACTGAATGAGATGGTATGACTATCATACCCATTCTCAACTGGGTTATTTCTTTACTTCTATGCAATTCATTTTGGAGATTTCACTGAGTGAGATCAGTACCTGCTTTCTCTTTACAACAAATATCTAGAGTTCCCAGAATGACACAACAGAAGAAATTAATATTTTAGGATTTTTTTAATACTATATCCTTAAAGAAAAATAAATGCCACGTAAGGATGTGAGGAACACAAAAAGAAACACACCTTAAGATTTCTGACCAGAGATATTTCCTTTTTTTTAATAAATTATAAATACTTTTTCCATCTATCAAAGTTCCTCAAAGAATTCTCAAAACTACTGAATCTTCTTCATTCTTCAGGAATTATTCATTCACAGAGTAAACCTACAAAAAAAATTTTATATTAGAAAATTAAATTTCAAACATCATGCCAGACCTAGGGATTTAGGGAATTAAGATCACTGGAAATGAATCTTTCCCAAGTACTATTAATTCTAAACTGTGGTTTAGAATAAAAACCTAGTCTTAAACTCTAGTTTTGTCTAACTAAAAAACCATCACCGAAACTGTTCAATCCATTTTTTTTTAAAGATTTTATTTATTTATTTGTCAGAGAGAAAGAGCGAGCGAGAGAGTGAGCACAGGCAGACAGAGTGGCAGGCAGAGGCAGAGGAAGAAGCAGGCTCCCCGCCGAGCAAGGAGCCCTATGTGGGACTCGATCCCAGGATGCTGGGATCATGACCTGAGCCGAAGGCAGCCGCTTAACCAACTGAGCCACCCAGGCGTCCCAATCCAGTACATTTTTTAATCTTCAGAAGTCTTTGTTAAAAACTATATATATTTATTTACTAAAAAATGTCTTCCCCAAAAGGCTAGGGCAGTTCATTTTTACAGATATTCAAGAGAAGAGATTTGCAAAGCCCTCCTTGCTGATTCAAGTATGTTTGGCAAAGATCCACAAAGTGGAAGGCAGAAGGTCAGCTCTGTATCCAAGACACTTCCTGTGTAAAGTTACTCACTTTGATCCCAGGGAAAAAAATGAAATCCATTTAGAAATCAAGAAAGGAAAGTAGTAGAGGATAGGGTTGCTGGTTTAAGTCAATCAGTACCAGGCTTCTCTTGAGACCGAGACCTACCTCCACCCTCAGTGCCCCATCCCGGAAGACAGAGAACAATGCTTAAAACGGTAAGTAATTTGGGCTAGCCACCTCTTCAGGCCCAATGCACGTGCTCTTCATCTAGCTATTAATCCCTGCATGTGGTTGAAGAAAAGATAAACCTCATCAACAATACAAACATCTAAACTCTCTTTTCTAAAAGGCTCAAAGGAAGAATACACTTAAGGAAAGGATTGAGCAGAAATGTAAGCAGAAATGAAGCCACCCCACACTGTAAAAGACAGCAATCCATACCACTGTTACTTCTTCTGCCACTAACTATGTATCAGGAGGGGCTACTCCTGAAAGCCTCTGGGTGTAAAACTCTTGGTTATATATGTGGATGTAAAGTTCTTGACAGAAGAGACCCTGTCTTTCTCATGCCAGCATTTTCTAGTATTTAACAATAAAGATCTGATGAATGAATAAAAGTTTGAATAGCAGGAAATGACACTTTTTCTGGATTTTCTTGGGATCATATTTTCATACATAACTAGGTATGTGTATGTGAAATCAGCATATTTTAACCAACTATTAAGTTCTATTAAACAGTAAATAGAGTATCCTCACTGCTCAGTCCTGTCCTTTCATTTTCTTTCAACAATTTTAGCCCCTAGACTGAGTTCTCAAGGTTCCTTCTGACTCCTAAAGTCAGAAAGATACTGGCTGCCATTTCCTCTTTACATTTTAAGCAGGTTCTCGGTTTCTCTAGTTTCTCCTGCAGTTAAAAAAAAAAAAAAAAAAAGTCATAAGACAGAAGAAAGTGTCTAGAGTCACAACCATCATACACCTATTTTTCCCTAGGAGTAGTTTTCAAGTCTCTTCCTTTGCAATTATTAAATCTTTAGGTAGTTTATATTTAGCAGTATCTCTGCTACTTCTTCAGCTTAACCCAACGGTTCTTAAAGGGTATACATGAGTTAAAGGGTACACAGGAGTTTCTGAGTCAACAGGAAGAGATCAAGGCCTAGGGCATGTGAATTTTGGAAAACAGTCCTCAGGTGATTACAAAGTACACCTCTGGCTGAATGTAGCCTACTTTTATATTAAGTCCCAATGTACTAAATTAAAGGTACAATAAGACCTATCTTATTTATGGTCATTAAATGACCATAAACATGGTCCATAATGGTCCAAAAATGACCATAAACATTGAAATCTACAAAAAATTTTTGAATTAAGTAACTTTTGCGATTACTGGGAAGATCTAGGTTTGCAAAAGTGTTTTTCCTTTACAGCTATCCTCAGAAAAATGTGATCTAACAGTCTAAGGGATATCCATTTGGTTAAGTTTATCTTATAACAATGTAGACATATTGGATTTTACAGCCAATGACCTGGTTATTGATATACAAATATACACACACACATATACATACCTACGCATTTCAACAATAGGTCTTTCCCTTTTTTAAGTTTTTTAAATTTTTATTTATTTGAGAAACAGAGTGAGAGAGAGACAGAGACAGAGACAGAGCGCGTGCACATGCACAGGCTGGAGGAGGGGCAGAGGGAGAGGGAGAAACAGGCTCCCTGCTGAGCAGGAAGCCCAATGTGGGGCTTGATCCCAGGCCCTGGGATCTTTCTAATTTGCATTCATAATAAAGTTTCAGAAGAGCAAGACTATGTGCAGTCCTAAAAATGAGTGTTGGCAATAAGATCTCATTAAATGCAAGGAATAAAGTGTAAAGCATCTGTGTTTTGGAGAACATAAAAGACCTAAACTCTAGTTTTAATTCCACCAGCTATCCATTCGTCACCTCAACAAGTTTTTTTTACTTCACTATTCATCCATTTCCCAATGGGGGTTAGAGAAACAGGACACCTGGGACCAAACGAGATCCAAACACCTGTTCCTTTTCCAAAAGCACTATCATGCTGAAAATGAAAACATGACATTTGAATTCTAAGAAAGGCCCTATGTGGATTCAGATTGTTTCTCTCATAACCGGGATCCAAAAATATGTAATCAGGTCATATATTCAACAGACCTCAACTGAATGTCTGCTATCCACAAGTCCCAAGACATGGACTATCCCGTTCTGGTTTCTCTTAAATATTTGACAAATCCTGTTCGTACATCTGCCATTTAATCATCACAATGATTCTGTTACATAAACTAAGGTCCAGAAAGTGAAAGACTTGCCCAAGACCACACAGTTAAACATCAGGTCTTGTAAGTCCAAAGTTCCTCCATTTTCTTCTACACACAAATGAAGTACATAAGAACCACTCTCACTCTCTGTCCCAATAATATAAAGAAAACTAGGATATCTTTGAGTCCTTGTGAATTTATGATAATTATCACATCAGTTGTAGCACCTCTGTGGTCCATGTGAAGTCCAAGAGAAGCTTCTGCTGCTCCTAAAATTAGCATTTTTAAAAATCACCTTTTTAATCAAGACAGGCTTGGCACTAACCAACAATTTATACAACACCCTAGGAAGAGAGTTAGATTATGAAGAAGGAAACCGTGTATAAATGTTAAGATTCTAGGTCTTTAAAAATAATCAAAAGGTATACTTAACTTTTAAAGAACACCCCCTGACACATATCCCCAAACTTACTTATTTTACAAAATGATTCACCATGGGATTTAAAGAAATCTAAAAGCCATTTAAGTATGTCATGTACACACAGAATACCATATACCATATATAAAATCCACCATACCATATATAAAATCACAAAATATGTTATGGTTCTCTTTTTATAAATTAAAAAATGAAACCCAGGGAGGATTAGTGTCTTGATGAATGTTAAATGTAGCTGAAGTAAAATACATGCTAAACTAGACGTCAGGAGAACCAAAATTAAAGCCTCAAGACTTTCATCCTAGACTGTTCTCCACTACACAGTGATACTTCTTATCAGCGTGGAACAGGTTCCTTGTCCATCCTTTTTTATAGCTCCATGAGGACGACTAGCCATATGTGAAATTCTAAAGAGGCAGAAGCGAGGTGAAAGGGAAAGAAACCAGGCTTTCTATTACTGTTACATTGGTATGTGACTTTGGCTTTATCTCTCAGCTATTATTAAGTTAAAAGCAGTGGTGTGGTGTGGATGTTGGGGGGTGGGAGGGGTAGGCAAAAAGCAAAGGAAGGAGAACTCACTTTGGGAGGCCTTAGTTCCTCATTTATTTATTTATTTATTTAACAAACCTCTATTGAGAACCTACTACGTGCCAGCCATGGTTACAGGTCCTAGGGATAGGACAGTGAGTAAAGCAAAAAATTCTTACTTTCTCAGAATTTATATTCTACTTGAAGTAAAGGAAAGCAGATAATAAGTAAACATCTAATATGCAAGCAGTGATGTTAAGAATAGGGTAGCCACTAGCTGAATGTGGTTATTTAAAATTAAACTAAATATTCAGTTCTTCAGTTTTACTAGTCACATTTCAAGGGCTCAATAGCCACATATGGCTCCATATATAGCATAGTGAAGAGTGAAGGTACAGAATATTTTCATTATCACAGGAAGTTCTATAGGACAGTGCTGGGATAGTGATGGGAAGGGATGCTATTTCAGATGGAGTGTTGAGGCAAAGATCTTCTAAGAAGGAGGCTTTTTTTTTTCTTTAAAGATTTTACTGATTTATAGAGAAAGAGAAAGAGAGAGAGAGAAAGCATAAGAAGGGGGAGGGGCAGAGAGAGAAGGAGAAGCAGACTCCCCACTAAGCAGGGAGCCCAATACAGGGCTCAATCCCAGGACTCCAGGATCATGATCTGAGCTGAAGGCAGACACTTAACAGACTGAGCCACCCAGGTGCCTCATGAGGAGACTTCTGAATACAGACCTGACCGGAAGGAATTAAGGTGCTATCTGAAGAAAGAGCTTCCAAACAAAAGATCATTTATTTATGGTATTGTTGTGTAATTTAAGGTCCCTTTTAACATTAAAATTTGGATTCAGAATTCTTTTTTGTTTTTTTAATTTATTTATTTGTCAGAGAGAGAGGGAGAGAGAGAGCAAGCGAGCACAGGCAGACAGAGTGGCAGGCAGAGGCAGAGGGAGAAGCAGGCTCCCTGCCGAGCAAGGAGCCCGATGTGGGACCTGATCCCAGGATGCTGGGATCATGACCTGAGCCGAAGGCAGCCACTTAACCAACTGAGCCACCCAGGCATCACTGGATTCAGAGTTCTTAAAAAAAAAATGGTCTGGGGCACCTGGGTGGCTCAGTCCGTTAAGCTTCTGCCTTTGGCTCAGGTCATATCCCGGGGTCCTGGGTTTGAGCCCTGCATCGGGCTCTCTGCTCAGAGGGGAAACTGCTTCAACCTCTCCCTCTGCCTACCTGTATGCTCTCTCTTTCTCTCCCTTTCTGTGTGACAAATGAATGAATGAATGAATGAATGAATGAATAAATAAATAAATAAATATCTTAAAAGGAAAAAAAAAAAGGTCTGAGGTTGTAGTATTATTAGAAGCCTGGTACAAAAAAGTAGTGATAATTCCTTTTTCTTTTGCAGAAAGCAATGCTTCTTTGTACTACTTACTCCCTACTTAAAAGCCCCTACTAAAGACCCAAAACATCAGAAACAAGAAATAAAGAATATTTTCCTTTTAGTTCCTTTAAGTCAGACAACTGATTATTCTGGACTTCCTACACTATTATTCCTTCTGACTCTAAAGGCTTTTATCAAACCCTTTTGTAAAAGATTCACTGAATACCTCTCAATTTATTAGCATCATTTACTCCCTATATTAGAAACTGAAAATTATTTTTAAGTGATACTTAAACATCTTAGATTAGCCAGATGAACTACCTTTTGAACAGAATGTTGCCCAAATGACTGCTAAATCTATAAAGCACAAATCTGAAGCAATAAGTCTATGTATTATCTTCCCAATAGGAAAGAATCTTGCTCACCATCTCATATTTTAAATCCCAGGGCTCTCATGCATTCCTTGTGGGCCTCGATTAGGTGTCCACAGTGTTCTTCTCCTTTCTCAATGATGCTATAAAACAAATTGTACTTGTTATCTAACAAAGCAGGCATTAAACACGTTAGTAGTAAGTAAGCATGCATGATAGTGATGGGGAGTGAGGCAGAACATAGGTCTGATGGAATGTAGCTGGGGTTTAAAAAAAAAAAGCTACTACACCAAATGGCTTTGTTTTTATTGGCTCTTGTGATACTTCCATGCCCATAAAGATGTTTCACAGATAACTAGTTTTTAGGGAGAATCTAATTAGAAGAAATAATTATGCTTAATATTGCCTCTAGTTCATCTCCAAGGAACAACACAGTTCTCTAATGAAATAAACCATCTGAATACAATATCCACCATAAACGAAGGACAGAGAGAAGAACTTAATTTTTTGCCTAGTGCAGAGGAATTAAATTTTTTATTCTGCCCTACATTCAAATAGACCTAAATAAATCTTCTCATCACAATACACCCCAAAACATTCAAACAGCAAGATCTGGCAGCCAACAGCATCCTGATGAGCCTCCCTCATGATGATCAAAGAACTTTTTATTTGTAAAATTCATAAAGTAAAACCTAGGACCACACAGCTTTATTTCTAGGGCCTGAAAATGTAATTTTAGCAAAGATCAAGTTAAGCCAAGTTCAATTATAAAAAAACACAACAACTGACTACTAACTACAGGTATATGGGCATAGTGGTCTGAAGCAATTAACACAAAAACAATTTGAAGGTTAAGTTCTCCTTCTTTAAAGATCCAAATCCTATACATCCTTCAAACAGCTCAAGGGCTGCCTGCAAATGAATAAATGCTTGGGGTAGCCAGCTCCCTATGAAGGTAATAGCTAGCAAGGCACTTGGTGGCTTGAATCATTAACCCTTACAGTAATCCTAGATAGAGGTGGATATTTTTATTAAGCCCATTTCGCACAATTTGCTCTTAGTCACATAGCAGATGGACCAGGATTCAAACCTTGACTCTGGATCCCAGGCTCTTAATCATGACAGCATACTATCTTTAGATTCAATAAGCACTTTTCAGATTGTAGTCTTTCAATTCACCTTTCACAGTATTATTTGCAAAGTACTGAGTATTAATAAAAAGCACTAAGCTCCTACAATTATTAACCCCACTATGCCACTTTTTATTATTTTTATAGGAGGACAAAAAGGGGCTGGAGGGAGAGGTGTACATTCACATTTTCTGAGCATATCCCTAATGAGACTTGCTTCACAACACAGGCTGTATAAAATTAGTACAAACAAAACCTTTTGTGCGTTGATAGTAATTTAGATGTACTATTTGAACACTGTCACCAACGTCATAGTCTGATCTTTAATTCATCCACCCAAATAGCGGGGAAAGGTAGGAGGAACTCTTCAGTACTTTAAGAAATGTACCGTGTCCCACTGTGCCAAAACTTTACTAGAACACTTTTTAATCTTGCCAAATTTTCTATCACAGCCCATAACAGCAATCTTAGTATACGTCTCCACTAATTTTAAGCTCCTTTAAATCAAGTAGCATCTTTATTTCTATGTCTTTAGTAGACCTAAGGCAGTGCTTGACACATAACAGATACTCAAAAACCCCTTGCAGTAAAGGATGACTAAGTGAAGCAAGCCTAGTTCAGTCTGATCTCTCTCTTAACCTTTCGTCCATGTTTCCGATCTGGGCCATGGGCTCAATCGAGACAGCTGACCCATATCCTACAGGGCCCTGTTAACTCTCAAGAGCGCAGCACAGTGAAACCCAGGCCAGGCAGGGCACGAAGCCCAAGGCCAGGCAGGGCACTAAGGCACCGGAAGGCGGCGCGCGGGGCCTGCCCGCCGCCCCCTCCCCGCTGGCGCACTGACCAAGCATCGCGGGCCTTCTTGGTCTCCGGGCAGGCGCAGCAGGGCTTCAGCGGCTTTTTCTCCTGTGAGTCAGACGGGGCAGGGTTTGCGGCCGTCAGACCTGGCATCTTTGAAGCCTAAAGCAGCAGCTAGCACCGCCAACCTACACTCTCCCAGGCTCGGCTAATGCCGATTCGCCTGCAGTCACTTCCGGCAGTGGGTCTACAAGGGACGGGAAGTCCCGCCTCTCTCAGACAGGGAGGGAAACTGGCGCCTGCGCAGGAGAGGCTAAATGAAGGTATTAAAGCGAGGGCGCCTTTTCCGCGCAGGCGTAGAGAGACGGAATGAAAGGGCAAAGGTTGTCAATCAATTTGGGAACCGCTCGAAAAGGAAGAGCGGAGTAAGTTAACACATACTTCTTAACCTTTCCGCCCAACAGTGGAAAATCGAAGGCGAGGAAGGTGAAATGACTTGTCCACGCTCAACAAGCGAAACCACTAACGAGAGCTAGTCCCCCCTCCCCCAAGTAACGTATTCCGCAAATTTCCTGCTGTTGTATTATCTGCCCTCTCCTCCCCTGCTCTTGTATAATCTGCCCTCTCTCTCCCCATCCCCACCTCCACCTCCGTCTTTTTCTGATTTAGTTAAAAGTGTTCAGCAAAGACATTTGGACAATGCAATCCACAAGTGTGGGGAAGAAAATTCCAATACTCATACGGTACCCCATACACGTTAAATTATTAACGAATTGGTGTTTATAGCTGCCTGAGTTGATTTCAGTATGAATTGTTCACTCATAGGGAGAATATACCAGTTAAAACATTTGAAAAAAGACTTTTCCTTGGTTCTCGAAATCGATTAGATATATATGAACTGGCGCCTACTATGTTTTTTGTTTTTTTCCCTGCAGAGAGTTGCTGGAGAAAGGGAGTGAACTTATTTTTTTAAAGCGGGGCTTCAAGGCATCGTTCAAATAGCTGCCTAGTGATTGATATTTTGCGTAATCAAACTTTCAGTATCACATAACCGAGGTTTGTTGCTGTATTTTAGAGATTTAGATCAGGGAATCCATTGATTGAATGTGAACTGGTGCTATATAGAAGTAATTTCTCTCTTTTTAAAAAATATTTATTTCAGAGAGAAAGAGTGTATGAGAAGGAGGAGGGTCAGAGGGAGAATCAGACTCCCTGCTGAGCAGGGAACCTGATGTGGGACTGGATCCTGTGACTCCAGGATCATGACCTGAGCTGACAGCAGTCGCTTAACAGGCTGAGCCACCCAGGCACCCTAGAAGTAAGTAATTTCTCTATGTGTATTTTCCAGATTACCAAAACCATCCCCATTTTATCATCTAAAAACTTTTAATGGGCATGATTTTTACTTCATTATGGATTGGTATGTTTAAAAATACAATGTATAGTCCTTATGTTCTCCTAAAATAATTTTTTTTTTTATTAATCATCCCAATTTTAGGGTGCCTGGCTGACTCATTTAGTGGAGCCTTCCACTCTTGATCTCGAGGTCATGAGTTCAAACCCCACATTGGGTGTAGAGATTACTTAAAAATAAAATCTTTATAGCCAGCAGACACATGAAAAAGTGCTCAACTTCACTCGGTATCAGGGAAATACAAATCAAAACCACAATGAGATATCCCCTCACACCAGTCAGAATGGCTAAAATTAACAAGTCAGGAAATGACAGATGTTGGCGAGGATGCGGAGATAGGGGAACCCTCCTATAATGTTGGTGAGAATGCAAGCTGGTGCGGCCACTCTGGAAAACAGTATGGAGATTCCTCAAAAAGTTGAAAATAGAGCTACTCTATGACTCAGCAATTGCACTACTGGGTATTTATGCTAAAGATACAAATTTAGTGATCCTAAGGGGCACGTGCACCGGAATGTTTATAGCAGTAATGTCCTCAATAGCCAAACTATGGAAAGAACCTCGATGTCCATCAACAGATGAATGGAGAAAGAAGGTGTGGTGTATACAACGGAATACCATGCAGCCATCAAAAGAAACAAGATCTTGCCATTTGCAGCGATGTAGATGGAACTAGAGGGTATTATGCTGAGCAAAATAAGTCAATCAGAGAAAGAAAATTATATGATCTTTCTGATAGGAATTTAAGAGGCAGGGTGGGAGGTCGTGGGGCGTAGGGAAGGAAAAAATGAAACAAGATGGGATTGGGAGGGAGATAAACCATAAGAGACTCTTAATCTCATGAAACCAACTGAGGGTTGCTGGGGAGTGGGGGGTATATGGACAGTGGGGAGGGTATGTGCTATGGTGAGTGCTGTGAAATGTGTAAGACTGATGATTCGCAAACCTGTACCTGAAGCAAATAATACATTATATGTTAAATAAAAATAGAATCTTAAAAACATATCATCCAACCTTAATAGTATGTCTGTTACTTAAGACCCCAAAATACATTAATGTAAAGTTGGTTGGAGGTTATCTTTATAATGAAGAGTGGGGTACAACCTATTTGACAACATTGCAAAAGCACAGATTTTAAGTGTCAACACAAATTGAACAAACCATTTGGAATTTCTAAAAGTAAAGAGAGTTTTATCTGAGCCCAAGTTAAAACAGCTGTGCTGTTTTAAGTGAAGTTTTGTGAAGCACACTCTTCAGAGGGAAGAAAGTACTCTGGAGAATAAACAGTTTCTACAGAGTTGCATACTTTTTTACATCTTGTAAAAGCTCAATAGATTACAGGTTAGTGTATAGGCAGGAATTACGAGTTTTATTGTAAAGGAAAGTAGGGAACAGGAGTGTTGATTAATATCTCAAGATATCAGTCAAGAGGGTTTTCCTTTTGGCTACCTTTCCTTAGGCTACACGAGCACATGTACAATAAATGTGTAGCAGGCTGTAAATTAGGCTACTGTTTTGAACAAAGTTGGTGTGCAGTCATGCTAAGTTAGAAAGAAATCTAAAATGGCTTCCCTTGTATATCAGGCCTTTAGAGAGTTTTTCTCTCATCATAAGTTAAAAAAAAAAAAGATAATTACATCAAAACAACAGCTTGATGTTTTCCATAGCAGAGATTAATTAAAGAAGCCATTAGGCTGCCGTGGCACTAATGCTGCCAAGGCCTACATTAAGCAAACCAAAAATTGAGCCTATAAATACCTCAAGGTTACAAAATCAAAATGCTAAGGACAACCATTCACAGCCAACTAAAATTTAAGCTGTAGCCAGTCAATAATTGGCTTTTCTTCTGCCTTTTCTCTGTAGAAGACTCTCTCTGAGCTCTTGTCAGTGGAGCAAGTGTTCCTAACCATTTCTGCTGTCCAATTTGTACCAATTTTTGTTCAAACAAACTCTTAAATTTTTATTATGCCTCAATTTATCTTTCAATAGAGACTATAGAATATAAAATTAACAGATAGATGATGAATTGGTCAAAGATACTTGAAATATCTAAATCCAACAAGGGATTGAAGTCTAGAATATTTAAGAAACATATAGAAAGTAACAATAAGAGAATAGCAACCTCAATAGAGATATGGAAAAGGGATATGAACAGACAGTATATAGGAGCAGAAATGTTCAAGCATGTCTACATGCAAGGTGAATATTTCTTATTTTTAGATTAATCATTTATTTCTATTTAATTTGTTACTGAACTTTTGTGTCTAGGAAATCAACAAGGAGTAAAAGAAAAGTAAGAGAATTTAGGGAGTTAAGAAAATTAAGATAAATTGTAGATGTAGATTATAGACGAACATACTCAAACAGTTTCTGCAATTGAGAAAAGATTTTTCTTGGGACGCCTGGGTGGCTCAGTTGGTTGGGCGGCTGCCTTTGGCTCAGGTCATGATCCCAGCGTCCCACATCCGGCTCCTTGCTCAGCGGGGAGCCTGCTTCTCCCTCTGCCTCTGCCTGCCACTCTGTCTGCCTGTGCTCGCTCTCTCGCTCTCTCTCTGACAAATAAATAAAATCTTTAAAAAAAAATAGATTTTTCTTGCCCACTGTCCTTCCTTGCTTCAGTGAAGAAAGGAAACTGCAGTGACAACACTCTGTGACTTCCTCTGGGTTAGCTAGTATTGGCAGGCCTCAGGCAAAGAAGTTGAGTAACAGCCCCAAGGAAGCTGGGTAGCAACAGGCTGTGTTCCAAATATTAGCAAGATCTTAGTTTCTGGCGCGCCTGGGTGGATCAGTGGGTTAAGCCTCTGCCTTCGGCTTGGGTCATGATCTCAGGGTCCTGGGATTGAGCCCAGCCCGACATTGGGCTCTGCTCAGCAGGGAGCCTGCTTCCCCCTCTCTCTGCCTGCCTCTCTGCCTACTTGTGATTTTTATCTCTCTCAAATAAATGAATAAAATCTTTTTAAAAAATCTTAGTTTCCTCCCTGAGCATTGTCTCTCTTTTTTTTTTTTAAAGATTTTATTTATTTATTTGACAGAGAGAGATCACAAGTAGGCAGAGAGGCAGGCAGAGAGAGAGGGGGAGGCAGGCTTCCTGCTGAGCAGAGAGCCCGACACGGGGCTCGATCTAGTGACCCTGGGATCGTGACCTGAGCCGAAGGCAGAGGCCTTAACCCACTGAGCCACCCAGGTGCCCTGTGACTCTTTTAAAAAAAATTATTTTATTTAAATTCAATTAATTAACATATAGTGTATTATTAGTTTCAGAGATAGAGTTCCGTGACTCATCAGTTGAGCACTAGTGCTTAAAACCCTCCAACTACTGGTTCTTCTCGATGAAATAAATATTCTCCTGCCCTTGAAAAAAAAAAAAAAGACCAAAAGATAATCCTTTCCAAAGTGAAATATTTAGTTATTTATATCCAGCTACTTATCTCTCGTTTCAGAATGGTACCGTTACCCTACACATGTAGATTGCTTTTTCTTCTGCCTTTTAAGTTATGAAGAGGTAAGCTTTAAGGTTAGTGATTGCTTTTAACACAAACACCACTTTTTACTTTTCTTACTCAGTCTAAGTGTCTTTAGGCTTGTGGGATTGTTAGAGTAGGTGGTTAGTTAGGTTCTAACAGGATCCCTGGAGGCCAGCACTGAGGAAGTCATGGCCAGCTACTGGGAAAGTCAGAGGCCCCTCCTGGCAGCACTCCACAAGAAGCCAGATCTAACCAGACAGGCCCAAGATGGTGGATCCCATGACAGGGAACCCCTGACCAAATTAGGAAGAAAAACTGTGAAACACTGCTTCCCACCCCAAGTAATAAATATTTTGCCTCTTGGTTAATAACAGTCACTAAAAGATGGAAACTGAAACCTCCATGGCATGCATTGCTCTTGCTATCGTTCTTGCTCTCATATCGCCACAGGGTACTTTTTACTTTAATAAACTCTTCCACTTCTGTTACTCATCCACTGTGCTGCCTGTCTGTCCTTGAATTCCTTCTCATGACAAGACCAAGAACCTTGTGTAACTCCTTCAGTTCTGGCTGGGTCATTGGCTCAGGAACCAGGGTCTCTCCCATTCACCCAGCAACAAGATGGCCTTAGTCTTAAAGGAAAAGTAGGAGTATAAAACAATGACATTTAGTGTTTCCCATTCTCCCCCAATAAAAATCTCAAAAACCCACTTCTCCCAAGAAAAACACGATAGTTTTAGAGTTGTAACTGGAGATTAAATTGAGAGAAGGTGGCATGTGGAGACTAAATAATGAAGGATTAGATGAACCATCTGTTTTACGGAGCAACTCTGAGGTTGGTTTGATTAGCATCTTTCGTTTCAAGTTCTTGCTTCCAATTCTGATTCTAACCAGCAATATTTTACTATTTTAAGCCCATGGAGCTCTTTGTTATTGATGTAATTGCTATATTAATAGGCAGCTAAGGTTGAAACGGTGACTATAATGGACTTCTTTATAGTAGAGTGAATATGTTATTGTGTGGTACTGAATGGAAGCTTAACCCATGAATGCCAAGCCGTCATTCTGTGGATGACAGCCCTGGTAATGTAACAAGCAACAACTAAGGAAATGCTTTCTAAAATCCAACCATGACGAAAGTGCTTAGCTATTTTTCATGCCTAACTATTTCCACGTGTGGAGCCTTTACCAAGCAAGGGTAGGAAGTAGATGTTGGTAGAGGAGTGACACCATATGCTGAGAGAGAAGAATTACAAGGCTTGAATTCTCACTTCTCTAGTTAATAAGTTCAGAGGTAATTTTGTACAGTATTTACATTTCTGCCTGTGGGGGAAAAAAGCTTTCCAATTTCCACAGGTAAATATGGGTTATATATCATGCTCTATAGTTTTTTAAGAACTCTGAAGGGTTTGAAACTTTACCCTATTTGCCTACTACAGTCCCATGAGTGCTAGTAGAAGCCAGCAAACTACTAAATCAGAGGTAAAGGGTAATTTATTACTTACGCTGTAGCAGCGGTGTATCAGCATTTTTGTGTCAGTTCACTGAGCCCTAATTCCCACAGAGTGATGTGAAGAAGGCCAAATGACATCTGCATACACACTGGGTTACATTACAGGAAAAAAATAGTGAGCTTAGGAAACCCAAATCTTTACTAATGGGTGGTAATAATGTCTGCCCTTTGCTCAAAGGGAGACTGTTTTTTTCTTTCTAAAGGTTTTCATTTATTTGAGAGAGCTCGAGAGAGTGAGAGCATAAGTAGGGTGAGGGGCGGCACAGGGAGAAGCAGACTCCTCACTGAGCAGGGAGCCCGATGTGGGACTCAATCCTGTGACTCTGGGATCATGACCTGAGCCAATGACAGATGCTTAACCACTGAGCTGCCCAGGAGACTGACTTCTAGGGCTCTAAGCAAACCTGCCCTTTGCTCTAGAAGTACACACTATCTGTATTGTCCAAGGTTGTTTCCTACCCAAAGGAACAAGGGCAGAGAGTATCCCCCTTAAAAGATAAGCAGAAATGTGGCCAACTGTCTTCCAACATGGCAAAGTATAACTTTCATGATTTTTTTTTATTAACTAGCACTCCTCTGCAATATCAAAGTTACAAGTAAACCACAAGATACCATGTAATTTCATAAAGACTGCACATTCTTTCTTGCTGTGTAGCATTACCAAAAACCTAGTGGTAATAGATGTCTATTATCTCGGGTTTTATAGTTAGGAATCTAGGCATGGCTTAAGTAGCTCCTCCAGGGTCTCATATTGCAATGAAGATATTGGGTGAGACTATGATCTTATCTAAGGTTCTAATGAGGAAGGATATGCTTTTAATCTCACTCAGGTTGTTGGCAGAGTTCAGTTTCTGGAGTGGCAGGATTGAAGGTTTTGGTTTCTTGCTGTGGGTTGGAGGTTGCCCTCAGCTTCAAGAGTCTCCATTCCTTGTTATGTGGGATTCCCCAACTTGGCCACTTGCTTCCTTCAAGCAAGGGAGAGAGTAAGCAACTCCAGTAAAATGGATTGTACTGTCTACATAAGACAATCACATAGTCACATATATCTCATCACATTTGATGTATTCTATTGGTTAATGTCTTCCAGTGTATTTATGGAAGAGGCTGGTTGTTGGCTACTGAAGATAATTTATGTGATTCAGTGAGGAGAAGTCTAAGGAGGGGACACTTTAGCTGAGAACTCAAATGATGAGGAGTCAGCAGTGAGATGGGCGACAGGGATGAGGAACATTCTGGGAAGAAGGGACAGAAAATGGGAAATGTAGCTATGCCCACAGACAGAAAAATATTATTATACCATTAAACATTGTATTTTGTTTCTGTGTCTGTTTTCTCCATCATTCAGTAAGCTGTACAAATTATCTCAGAATCTTCAACACCTATTTTATAGTAGGTAGTAAATTTGTTTAATAAATGGATGGATTTTTCATTTACGAATCATTTTATTAAGTTTTCTTTTATCAGGAACTTCAGAGATACAAAATAATCATGTGAAGGCCTGCACCCACAATGAACTCACAGTTGTGCGGAGCAGAGTTGCAAATAATTACTAATTCAAGGTGGTCCATGCTATTGGCACTACTATAGTTTTGGAAGAAAGAATGAAGCCTCACTCTTCTGGGGGGATTTGAGAAAACTACATAAATTTAGCACTGAGCCTTCAAGGATACCTAAATTAGTTGGGGTGCATAAATAAGAAAAGGCATATTAGGCAAAGGAATCAGCTTGAGCAAGGGCTTGGGAGTGACAAAGCATATGGCTGGTTTGTAAAACTCCCAACAAATTTAGGAGTAAACAAAACCAGGAGTATGTGTGGAAAGAGGGATAGCAGGCCTGTAGGCTTATTCAATGTGTCAATGGGTCACATCAAAAGGACAAAGAAGTCAACTCTAAGGTGTGCCACTAGCCCAACAGAATTTGAATATCATAAATAATAATAATGGATTAAAACACATCAGATATGTAAAATGTATGCATTCCTAGTGATACCAACCAAACAAAACCTTACTGGTTAATATTGGAGGTTGCTAAGGCACCAACTCATTTTTCTGAAATTTTACAATTAAAGGGAAAAACCACAGCATTTATGCAGTGTTTCTTCTAGGATCCCTCTATTTCAGGAAAACCAATGAATTGGTGGAAAAAAAATTTTTTTTTTAAAGATTCTTATTTGAGAGAGAGATGGCAAGAGAGGGATTAAGCAGGGTGGTAAGGGACAGAGGGAGAAGCAGACTCCCCATGTGGGGCTCCATCCTGGACTCCAAGATAATGACCTGAGCTGAAGGCAGGAAGACCCTTAACCTACTGAGCCACCCAGGGGCCCTAGAAAGTTTTTTTTTTTTTTTTAATAGAAGAATCCCAGATAATAAAGAAAATCATTGAAAGTGTTAAAAATCTACTGTTATAAGACTTAAGAACTATACCAAAATCAATGTGAAGATTTTTTTTTTTGATCTTTTGATAGGAAAAAAAACATTAAATGACATTTTGGCTTTAACCAGGTTAATTTGAATATGTAGTAAGTATTAGATGACATGAAGGAATTATTAATTTTGTTAGATGTGAAGGTGTTAGGTGGTGAAGTTAAAAAATCCGTATCAGTTTGAGATGCACATTAATTTAAGGGTAAAATAATGTCTGGTATTTGTTTCAAAATACTCAAGCATAGAGTTGGGGAAGGGATGGAATTAGATTGGCAAAATGTTAAGTGATGATTCTTGGTGATGGGTAAGTGAGGGTTATTAAAAGTGGATTCACTTTTGCCTGTTTAAAATTTTCCTTAATAGTTTTAAAAAGCAGAACAAGCCCCGCAGAAAGGGGATGTCCGAAATGAAAGACCCCAACTATTCTAGAAGGTTCTAAGATTTCACAGGGATTTCCAAAAGTTGTGAACTGTAATCCCCAAATCGCTGCTGGATTTGAGCATTGGACTCGGGCTCTCGGGGACAGAACCCAGGGTAGGTGGTTGAGGGCTCCCGTCAGTTTTGGGAGTGCTATGGGAAGGTAGGACGTCTCTCCCCAGCCCGGCGGCCTCCCCGCCTCAAGCATGCCCTCCTTTCCAATCTTTCTTCCTCCAAGCCCCACATGCCCTTCACTCCCCTGCGCCTTTGGGTGCTTCTCTTTTCCCCGCCCCCAACCTTCCTCTCCGGCGCCTAGCCCCACCCACCCCTTTTTCCGACCCTACCTGTCCTCTCCCACGCCAGGCCCACCCCTTCCGTTTCAAGGCCCGCCCACATATTCGCCCCGCCCCTTATCTCGACGCCGAGCAGGTTACCATAGCCACCGTGCACACACTTTACGCGTCCTCAGTTGGTCCCCGGCTGGCCGGAGGGAAGAGGCGACACCATGAGCCAAGTGGTGACTATCGAGGAGCCCCAGGCCAACCTGCAGGTGTCTCAGACCTGGTGCGGGGTGAGGTCGAGGGCCTGGGGCAACGTCTCTTCCAGTCGACAGTATGATTTTCTGTACGGTAAGTGTGGCACCAGACTTCCCTCCGGAGTTACTGACTCCTGGGCTAGGTGGACTTCGGGAGGGTGGGACCGGGCCAGGAGCCCGGTGAGCGGAAGATGAGCCTCAGGTCAGATCCTTTGTCCGCGGTTATCCTTTGTTGGGTGTGAGCAGCTTCGAGCTCCCAGGTGGCCGTGGTCTCCTTGCGCGTTGGGAGCCCCAGGTGTGCTCAGCGTGTCTGAGCACCGCGCCGGATCATCCGCCTTTACTGTTCGCCACGATCTTTTCCTGATAATTTGCACAGCCTTAAGCAATCTTTCTAAAACCTGTTCCCGGTGTTTTGTTATCCAGAAAAGTATACAATGATTTGCAGAGTTGGAGATTCACTCAAATCCCCACGATGAAACTGCAAAAATGACCTTCCCGCTCCCATTCTCTGGGTAACTCAAAATTTGGCTTTGTATATAAAGAAGTAGCAGTTTATCTCACCTTTGTTTTTAGTTTTATCTTTTTAAAAAAACTTGTTACTCATCAAAGCATTGCTTATAAACTATGTCCACTGGATTCTTTTGGGTCAGTAAAGGCAGGCCCAGTTTGTTTCAATACTATGCTTGTTCGTTAATGTTCTGTTTCTTTTACTGGATCTTTAAGTTCTTTGAGTTCTTTAGGTACTTGTTTTATACAGTTTTGAAGCCTTCTCAGCATCAGTGTTGGTACATATGCGAGCTGCTTCACAAAAAAACCTTACTGAATTTTGAATTTACTACTATAAGAATTTTAATCAGTTAAACATGATTTTTCTAATTTTGCCTTCATTGATCCCATGCTCTTCACCTGAACCTTGCATTGCTTTTGACCATGTGGTAGCTCCTCTAGGATTCCCAGGATCATCTTTGAATGGGTATCTAGAGGTTACCCATTTCCTGGTATAGGGACTGTGTAATGGTTGCTTGGGTATTATGGGCAGTGGTTTTCTTTATTCACTCTTGGTTTCATCTTGTAAAAATAAGTCTGGTAAACTGTAAAAACATCACGCTGGTTTCAAAGGTAATTTGGAAATTGGATAGACCTCTTTAGTAAAGACAGGCAAAGAATTTATCAAGCTTCTTGTCTCTTTTATCCTTAAAAGTATTGCTTTCTCTCTCTCTCTCTCTCTCTCTCTCTCTCTCTCTTTCTCTCTTGCAGAGGGATTGCTAAATGTTTCCATGTCCCTTGCAAGGAACAGAAACCCACTCAAAACAGGCCAAATAATTGTATTGTTCCAATAAAACAGGGAGTCTCACATCTATTAATGGACAGGAAGCATAGTATAGCTAGGACAAAATAGAACCAAGACAGGGAAGGTCAGAACTAAGTTGTGGTGCCCTTCTGACTGATTTCTTGGACCTTATGGTTTTTTACCTTGTTTAGGTTGTCAGATTTAGCAAGTAAAAGTACAGAATGCACAGTTAAATTTGAATTTGAAATAAGTAACGAATAATATTTTAGTATAAATTTTTAGCCCTGTGCAATATTTGGGATCTATTTATATGAAAAGTTATTCATTGCCTATATGAAATTTAACTGAGAATCCTGTATTTTAGCTATCAACTCTAACCTTTGCTTTTTTCTGTGTATATGTTTCCTTCTTCCATCTGACAGGAAGGCACTTCTTTATGGATTTCTCTTACTATGATAGGGACTGGGGTGGCAGTCTACATGACCTCTTATCCTAAAGCTCATCACCAATTGTATAGAGACCTCATGTATCTTAGCTGAAAATTGAAGAGAGAAATAAGATAGATTGTTGACAAGCTAGTGAATTGACTGGCTTGGGTCCGATTTCCACCCTGACAGAACTGTGCTAATGTTGGTGTAGTGGTCAGTGGTATATACGTGAACATCTTTCCAGCTTTTTCACGCTTCCCGCATCCCCACCCCTCAAACCCAATGGCCTTTTCACCATAGTTAATGGTCTGCAAGGCTTTTGCTACTCTAAGAAGCTTTGGGTGCCTTCATTAAATGTAACATTTACTCTTCTGATCACTCTAGCAATTAAGATTGATTCAGATACCTTCCATTTTTTGGTATTTTAGAGTTAACATCATTTTCTTAGTAGATTTTACCTCATTTATATACCATTTTGCATTTTACTCAGTTTTATGGTAAATGCTTTGTGTCTTCCAAGTGCCTCTTGAATACTGTACAGATTCAGCAAAGTGTACATTGTCACTTTGCTGAATCTGCACATTATTAGTAGTTTTACTACTGTCCTGATAATGAAAGCCTTTTAACTATATGATACAGCTTTTCTAGCTTCCAAAAATGTTTTAAAATGCTTTCTAGATATATCATAAGCTCTTTCCTCCTTTCTTTTTTTCCCCAGAATATGCAATTTAGTATACTTTTGCCTAAAAGTAATCCTTCTGTCTTGGGGTTTTACACACTTCCTCTCTCTCATGATTACTTGGTTGTGACAACTTCCTAGGCTTGCCAGAACAGTTTCTACAGTATGGTTAAATTGGCTGAGGGGCTTTCCCATGGTTTCTGTGGGAAACGTCTGCCCATAAAATTCATGGGGTTTCGATAATATTAGGCCTGGGAGCCAGAAGGATTGGAGTTGAAATTCTGTCAGTAAGTGGCTAACTTCTTGAAGCCTCAGTTTCCTCCCCTATAAAAAGAAGGCCTAGTGCCTACCTCATTGGCTTTTTGCGAGGATTAAATGAAGTATTGCACCTAACTCACTTAATACCTGTCCAGGAATAAGCAAGTGATACCTGGTAAGTGCTAATACGTGGGCATCTCAGAGGTCTTTCTATTGCCTTTTGAGCACTGATTATGATCACAGTTGTAGGGTATGTTGCAGAATGTAGCCATAAGTCGTACAGTATTATGCCATTATCTTCTATGGATGGCAGGAATGTTTCTATAGATCACATGTCTTTGTACTCCTTATGGGTAGAAGAGGAGAATGGTTTATGATTTATTATTCAGATTTAGGAGAAATGCAGCCTAAACTCATTTAAAATGAACAACATAGGTGGAACCATAGACCCAGTGACATCTTTTAAATCACTTAAAGTAAGAGTATGAATAGAAATTTCCTTTTGGGGGCACCTGGGCGCCTCAGTTAGTTAAGTGTCTTCCTGCTGTTCCCCCTGCTTATGCTTTCTCTCTCTCTCTCTCTGTATCAAATAAATAAATAAATCTTTTTAAAAATTTCCTATTGTCCCATACTATTCCTAATATATCAGACATGTTGAGGCTATAGCCTTTTCCCCTTTAAACAGTGCATTCATTCAGCCTTCAGATTCACTAGCCTGTAATTTGGGGCCATAAAATCTGGCCTCGTCATTCCTAATGACGAGCCCAGTTTTCATCACTTCTCAACTTGAATCATAGGTGTGGATTTCGGTGCTGCAGCTGAAGAAGAGTATATCTTAGGGTGATGATTCCCAAATTCATATCACTGGTCCAGACTTCTCTCCCAAACTCTAGATTCATTCTTATATCAAATTGCCTACTTCATTTCTCCACTTGGACATATAATAGATGCCTAAGGCATGCTTTTCATGTTCTCCCTACAAACGTGCTCCATCACAGGCTTTCCTGTGTCAATTGATACCAGCCCCATACTTTATTTTTGTATTATTATTTTCTTTATTATGTTATGTTAGTCATCATACAGTACATCATTAGTTTTTGATGTAGTGTTCCATGATTCATTGTTTGCATATAATACCCAGTGCTCCATGCAATATGTGCCCTGCTTAATACCCCATCACTGGGCCAACCCATCCCTCCCCCACCCTGCCCTCCAAAACCTTCAGTTTGTTTCCCAGAGTCCATAGTCTCTCATGGTTCATCTCCCCTTCTGGTTTCCCACCCTTCATTTTTTCCTTCCTTCTCCTAATGTCCTCCATGCTATTCCTTATGTTCCACAAATAAGTGAAACCATATGATAATTGACTTTCTCTGCTTGACTTATTTCACTCAGCATAATCTCCTCCAGTTCCATCCATCCAGCCTAATACATTGCTAAGTCTAAAAATCTTGGAGCCATCATTGTCTTATCTCTCTCTCTCTGACACACACCATTTCAATCCATTAGTAATTCCTCTCTGTCCCACTTTAAAAATATATCTAGAATCCTGCCCCATTTCATAAGTTCTCTTGCCATCAACATCATCTTTTCTCTAGGCTCACTGCATGAACCTCCTAATAGGTCTCCCTGTCTTTTCCATTGTTTCCATGCAGTCTGTTCTTCGCTGGGCAGCCACAATGAACATTTTATTATTTTTTTAAAGATTTTATTTATTTATTTTAGAGAGAGAGCATATGAGTTAAGTGGGGAGAGGTGTAGAGAGGTAGAGGAGGAGAGTAGAGGGAAAGGGAGAGAATCCCAAGCAAACTCCACACTGAGTACAGAACCCTATGTGGGGCTCAATTCTGCAACCCCAAGATCATGACCTGAGCTGTAACTTAACCAACTGGGCCACCCAGGAGCCCCTACAATGAACATTTTAAAATGTAAGTCAGATTTTGTCACATCTTGTTTCAAAATCTTACAATGGTTTCCCACCTAACTCAGATTAAAGGCCAAAGTCTTTTCAGTGGTCCACAAAGCCCAATGTGATCTAGGCCCCTGATAACTTGCCTGACCTTTTATCTACCCTATTTTGCCTCTCTCACTCTGTTTCAATCCTGTTGGTTTCTGCTGTTCTTCAAACACATCAGGCATGCTGCCATCCTAGGGCCTTTGCTCTGTTTCCTCTGCTTCAAATGCTCTTCAGATAACTCTGTAGTTAACTCCCCACTTGCAAGTCTCCTTAAATGTCACCCTTTGGGGTGCCTGAGTGGCTCAGTGAGGTTAAGCATCTTCATTTGGCTCAGGTCATGATCCCCGGGTCCTGGGATCGAGTCCCACATTGGGCTCCCTGCTCAGCGGGGAGCCTGCTTTTCTCTCTGCCTCTGCTGGTCTCCCTGCTTGTTCTCTCCCTCTCTCTCTGTCAAGTAAATAAATAAATAAATAAATAAAATCATTAAAAAAAAAAAAAGAAGTCATCCCTCAATGAAGACTAGTCTGCCCTGACTATTCTGTGTAAAACTGCAACCCAATCTCCCTTACCTGCTCTTTCCCCACTTTTTTAGTAGCACTTAACTGTCCTCTAACATATTATATAATATGCCAATTTGTTGTGTTGTTTATTGCCTCTCATGAAGTCAGGGATCTTTATCTTTTTCTTGATATGTTCCAGGCACCTTGAACATAGTAACCTGTCCATAAATCTTTCTTGAATGAAAGAGAGCTGAGCCTCTTGTAGTTTTTCAACCTTGGGGAGAATAGCATCCAATATATCATTTTTGTTTGGTAACTGAGGAGTTATTAGACTCTAGGAATTGACCCACATTATCTAAATTAAATTAAATTTAAATTACTTATAAATCACAATAACAATTATTAATTCCTGTGAAGAAATATGTTGCCAAGTCATATAGACTAGTTGGCCAGGGTATTTGTTTCTCAAGAGATACCTACTTGGGAAATCAAGCCTCTATCTGAAGGTTGCTTATGAATTTAATGTCATGTTATTTCATTTTAAGAGATGGTATAATGAATCATAAATATTATTCATGGCTTTAAAGATATACCTAACAAGCCCATACTTACAATAACAGGGCAACGTTTTGTTGAACTTGGAGAAAAAACTTTGTCCCATCATCAATATCCTTCTAAATATAAGGAGTGAATTATAGGTGATTTTATTGATTTATTATTAGAGAATGACATTTTCTTATTATGTTTATCAATTCTGAGGTGACATGTTGTTAAAGAGTTTGTATCTTTCCCTTGTACTGAATATGGGAGGTAGTGCTGCAGTGTGTTATTTCTTTCACTTGCAAAGGGACGTAGTTAGTGTATGTATCTTAGAGTATTTCTTGGGCCACCTAGACCCAGAAAGTGGTCTGGGCAAGAGAAAGCAGTGGGAGAGAAAAGACGGCGTGTTTAGGCTCTGGTGCTTGAGAACATATCAGGCCTACTTTTTGCCTTCTAATTCTATAACCTGACTTTGGAATATACAGAGGAGAAATGCATCTAACAGACTCTCACTGGTGACAGAGTAACAGGGCAATGACCTGCTGTAGAGTTAGGCAATATCTAAATCTTGTAATTAGTTTTCCAATTAAGAAATTACATTTTTTGCTATTATTCTCAGTCTAGATATATTCCATTCCTTATACCACCTTATTGTTTATTTTGCAGATCCATTGTTTATTGTGTCGAGTGAGAAAGACCATACACAGGCAACTATCCAAGCTAACCTGATTCGAAACAGACTGGTAGGTCTAATTCAATGACTAAGGCCACCTAATGAACTTGAACCATCTAGTTTTGCTAACCACACTAATCAGACTGACTAATCATGAGATCTCCAGTGGATTTTATATTCTGCAGAAATCACTCTGCCATGATTACTAGGGGATAAGACATCTTGATACTTATGGCCCACCGTGAAGATTAATTAACTAATAGTGAATAAAGGACTCATCATAACCCAATTTATTTCAGTGGGAAAAGTTATATGTGCCTGTAGTAAAGAATTCAAGTAGTACAGAAACATATATAGTATGAAAACAATTCTAACCGTCATCCCCCTTCTTATAATCATCCATTGCCATCAGTTTCTTGGGTATCTTTCTAGAGATATTCTATTCATATACAATTACCCTTCTTTCTATGCTACATACACTGTTTTTGCACCTTTCAAAATTTATAATAATAAATAAAATGCTTTAGAAAATCTCATCGTGGGGCACCTGGGTGGCTCAGTGGGTTAAAGCCTCTGCCTTCAGCTCAGGTCATGGTCTCAGGGTCCTGGGATCAAGCCCCGCATTGGGCTCTCTGCTCAGTGCGGAGCCTGCTTCCCCCCCACCCCCACTCCCCTCTGCCTGCCTCTCTGCCTACTTGTGATCTCTGTCTGTCAAATAAAAGAAAATTTTTAAGAAAATCTGATGGTAAGATTTTGTCCTTTTCCTCCCTATCTGCCTAATATTAGAGGAAAGTTCCCAGGTTTAGAACCATGTTCAGTAACCTGATCCATTATCCAAGATATTCTCTGTATTGGAGCAAGGCAGACCCTGTCCCACCATTCATCCGCCGGGAATGGAAAGGACAGGAGGAGAAACACAGAGAAGCCCTCAGGCAGCTTACCACGTAAGTGTCAGGTAGCTTTGGCTGCTAATCATATTTTTAATGAATGCATTTTTCTTCTTAAGAATTTTTATTCTGCATTTCTTAAAAGTATAATTGTGATGTTACACCCAGGTCAACTGACCAAAAGAGACCTGATTCAGGGGCAAAGGTTATGGGATTACAGTTAGTAGATATTCTCAGAAGCTTGGAGTGAATATATATATTAAATGACAATTTGCCACCAAAGGTAGAGGTAGAGGTGACTGAATTTGTTTCTTTGATCCATCTTAGAAATTGCAACTATACCCTTCTGCTAGTATCTAAATATATATATATATATATTTGGAGATTTGCAGCCAAAGCACCTTCAGAGACAAGTCTCTTGAATTCTTTATTCTTTTAATTATTTACAAATCATGCCTAGTAAGTTTAAAAAGCTACCTTTCAGCCTGGACATAAAAAGTTTCTCTTAAAACTCTGTTATTCCTATATACTATTAATTAAAAGTGTGCATTTTTGTATGTGAGATTTCATAAACCTACTTTCTTCTTACTCGTCCTTCCTCTTTTTAGCTCCTGGTTTCCTGGCTCAGGGAAAGTAATTATTATGTAGTCTGAGATGTAGGTCAGTCAGATGCATGTTATAGATGACTTTGCTCTCATTCTCAGATACTCTGTGCATCTCCTACTTTATAGACATAAAAATATGAAATAGAAATTATATTTGAAAATGACATGTTAGACTTTAATAATGTTTTTCTGCTTCATTTTAGAACTGGTGAGTCTTTTCAGATGACTAAAGAGGCTTATGAAGATCCTGAAGTTACTGGAAGGAATCGCTACAAATATTTTGAAAGGTAAAAAGTAATTACTAATGAAAATGAGCCCTGATATTATTAGAAAATGTCTTTTGTGATAATATTAGCAGCTATCAGTTTTGAGTGCATGTAGTGTGTCAGGTACCAGTTTAAGTGCTTTTTAGCTATAATCATTTTTTTTTTAGATTGTATTTTTAAGTAATCTCTACACCCAACGAGGGGCTCTAGCTCACAACCCCAAGATCAGTAGTTGCATGCTCTACCAAGTGAGCGAGGCAGGCACTCCTATATAATCAATTTTTACAACAGAATTGTAGTATAAGATATATTATCCTTCTTTATCAATAAGGAAGCTGAGACCAAAAGAGGAAAAATAAATTGCTTGAAGTCTCTTAAGTTAGCAAGTGGCAGATCTGGGATTCCAGCTAAATCTGCCTAACATCAGAGGTACTAGCTGTAAGTAAGAATGTAAATTTGAGAACAAAATGAAGTCATCAAATCAAATGAGATATAGCAGATTCATCATGACAGTCATAGTACATAGGAAATTGTTATAAGTGGACAAATAGGCGACATTCACTGTCTTTGTGTGAGTGTCGTCAAAATCAACATGGTCGAAAATTTCACTTTGTTTCATTTGTGTTCAACGTATGATAATCCTGTAGTTGGGTTAAAATAAAATGAGGATCTCTCTATAGGTCTTATGTGGTTAGAAAAACAGTTTTGATGCCATATGTACTTAAGCTTTCTTGAGAACATAAATTTGTTATCCACATTGTTATTTGTGAGCAACCTCTTAAGTTTTGTAAGGCTGACTTTTTAGAGAAGTGTTACATTTTCAACATAGTATACTCAATTCCTAGACTTTCTGGGGGTAGTTTTTAAAACTAAGTCATTGAGAATTTCATAATGTCTCAGGGAACTGGAGAAGTTGCTGGGAACGGATGACCAGCTGAAGCCCAGGTATAAGGCATTGCTTCTGAAACTGTGGCTTTTTTTACCATCTGCAGGGAAAACACTGGAATGTTTATTACAAATGCAGATTCATTACCACTATCTTAAATCTGCTGGATTTCCTGGGCTAGACTTGGTAATTAGCATTTTAAACAAAATCTCCCCCACTCTCCAGTGATTTTGTGTTTGTCCAGGTTTGAGAATTACCAATACGGGATACTCACTGATTTTAAGACTAATATGAGATTTGGAATAAAGCCCAGAGAGCACACAATGAAAAAGTCCCACATGTTTCTGTTTGTCTTTCTCCACCAGACCTTTCCTTCCATTTCAACAGATGCCATTCAATGTTGTTTTTGCAGCAACCAAGTAAGTAACCGTTATTTTACAACTTTTTTTCCTAGTTTATTTTTGTTTGTTCCCATATTTGTTTCCAGAAGATAGTTCTCTAAATCAACATTTTTCAAATTGCAGATCACAAATCATTAGAAAGTCATGACATATTTTAGTGGGTCATGAATAGCATTTTAGAAAATGAAGTAGAAAATAACCAAAAGCATCAGATACATTGAGGGTAAATTGCCTTTTTCCTAATAATTTCTGTTTTGGATTGATATATACATATGTTCATATATAATGCTTATGATGTAAAATGTATTTCTTATTACACATTTTGGTAAAAATAAAAGTTAAAAAATGCTTTAAATATCCTCTTTGCTTCCCTGAAACACACACTTATTTGGCAACAGCTCTTCAGCATTTTATCAAGAAAAGTAATCAGTTATGAAATAGTTTTTGAGTACTAGAAGTTCATAATTTAATAATCATCTAATCTACACAAGGTTATTTAATATACAAAGATCAACAAAACATGGTTTTTGTCCCACAGAGGAATGGCCCAAGGTGATAGGGAAGTAAAGGACAAGGGCCAAAGCTGGGATGAATGTGCAGTTCTCCAGTATTGTTTTAGGGCTGTACTGTTTTGCTCTACTGTTTCCTGTGTCAGTATAACTTAATGTGTGTATAAGAGAAATAATTGAAATGATCAGGAAAGAAATCTTTCTTAAGGTCTCAGATTTCTGAACAGAAATTTAGATAGGGCTTGGCTTTCAAACAAGTATTTAAAGGATACCCTAATGATACAGCATTTTATGAATATATGTTATCAAATGCCTGTAATCCTCAAGATAAGTGCCAGTTATCCCAATTCTCTGAGTATTTATTTATTTATTTTTAAAGATGATTTATTTATTAGGGAATGCATAGGGGGGTGGTTTGCAGACTCCCCACTGAGCAGGGAGCCTGACACAGAGCTTGATCCCAAGATCATGATCTGAACCAAAGGCAGATGCTTAACTGACTGAGCCACCCAAGGTGCCCATCTCCTCTGATTTTTTAAGACTATGCATGGATACTTTTGGCCCTTATACAGGTGGAGAATAGATTTCTTGCTCTCCCCCTAGAGAGAGCAACTTTGTGTGGTGTCAGTTTACTCGGGGATGGCTGCAGACTTGTTTTCAGTGAAATGCTCTGTATGAGAAAGGGGGAACATATGAGATTGGGAGATCCCTATAGATATCTTTGATAATTCTTTAAAAGCAGGCTTAGTGGATCACCTGCTTTGGAGGTAATATTTACGTCAGGTCTAAAAGTTGTTTAATTGTGGGGAGTTCCGGGTTGACGGCGATGAATACTAAGCCTCTTCTTTTCTAAATAACTGTGATGTGAGAGATTCTCTGTAAGAATAAAACCATAACAGTTGACATCTTAGATACTCTCTTAGAAGTTTTTAAGGAATTACTCAGTATCCCTGAATGAAATCAGCTCTGGGATTCTGGCAGGGTTGAATTTCTGAGCCATGAGGATAATTCGCCTTACGTTTAGCAGGGATGGAATTGTCTGGGGGACCAGCTGGCCTTCTCCAGCCCTTCATGGTTGGCTGTGGACTCTTTACTTTGGACTCATGTAAGCATCTTGGCGAAAAAGATAAAAAGTTAACATTTTTAAAAAGTTCAGTGGCAGTTTTTAGTTCCACATCTAAGGAGCTTGGCAGTTGCCATCTGTCCTATCAACAAGTAAAAAGCAGAACAAACTGGAAAAGCAACAACTGTTCTTGATCTATAAGAAAGGGGAGGATTCAGGGCAAACTGCTGCCCTAAGGTTAGAGAGTCAGACAGGTTATAAGGAGGCATGGATTCCTAGAATCCCAGAGATTCATTGAGTGGAAACGACCCCAGAAACCAATTCCAGATAGGAAACCCTGAACGATGACTGATGAATTGCAGGGTGCCTGGGTGGCTCAGTTGTTAAGTGTCTGCCTTCGGCTCAGGTCATGATCCCAGGGTCCTGGGATCAAGCCCCACATGGAGTTCCCTGCTCAGTGGGAAGCCTGCTTCTCCCTCTCCTACTCCCCCTGCTTGTTTTCCCTCTCTTGCTGTCTCTTTCTCCCTGTCAAATAAATAAAATCTTTAAAAAAAATTGACGAATTGCTGGAGGCTCTGAGAATTAAATTTTAGGGGAACCTAGTCATTGGAGCTCCCACATTTTTGTGAGATTTACCTCCAGGAGCTCAACTAAGTTCTCACAGGGGGTTTAGGGAAAAAGCCCCTCATGTGGGGAGTGGAAAGGGCACTATTTTGAAATATGCCAGAGCACTGTGTTCTTAACAAGGTCAGTTATTAGGAGAAACTAGTTAACCAGAGTCTAACCTGCTGGTATTACTATGGCCTAACTCACCTGGGGGAAGGATAGATAATATGCAACTCTATCCTTCTCTATCCATCTTGCCCTACCTGGGGAGGGGACAGGTGGAGAAAAAAACTGAGAAACACTTAGGAAATTCACAGTCCATATGCATAGGCTCACCAAAAGACTGAGACATAATCACAGGACAATAGAATACTTATTTTCCCCCTTTCCCACCTCACCACCACATTACTAAAGGCCTATTTACAATAATTCTTCTCACCCAGTATATTATGTGTATCAGTCAAGAATCAAAAGTCATACTGAAAGGCAAAAAACACAATTTGAAGAGATAGTATAAGCATTAGAGCCAGACATGGGAGATATGTTGGAATTATCAGGTCAGGAATTTAAAATGACTATAACATGCTAAGGAGATCTAATGGATAAAGTGAATAGCATGCAAGATCAGATAGACGATGTAAACAGAGAAAAGGAAATCTTAAATTTAAAAAATGCTAGAAATAAAAAATGCTATAACAGAAATGAAGAATACCCTTGATGGGCTCACTAGTAAGCTGGACATAGCTTAGGAAAGAATTTTGGAGCTAGAAGTTAGAACCATAGATAGTCATAAAACTGGAAAGCAAAGAGAATAAAGACACAAAGACTGAAAAAAGGAACAGAATATCCAAGAGCGGTGGACAACTACAAAGATAAAATAAATGTGTAATGGAAATACCAGAAGAAGAAAGAGAGAAAGGAACAGAAGACATATTTGAAACAATCACTGAGGATTTCCCCAAATTAATATCAGACACCAAACTACAGAGTTAGGAAGCCCAGAGAACACCAAGCAGGATAAATGCCAAAAGAAGTACACTTCTTTTACTGATAAGTACTTTTCACTGATAAGACATATCTTATTCAAACTAAAGAAAATCAAGATAAGAAATTTTGACAGAATCTAGAGGACAAAAATACCTTACTTACAGAGGAACAAAGATGAAAATTACTTCTGATTTCTCAGAAATTTTGTGTGCAAGAAGAGAGAGACATGAAAATTTAAAAAGTGTTGAGAGAGAAAAAAAATCAACCTAGAATTCTGTAGCCTATGAAATTACCTTCAAAAGTGGAGGAGAAATAAAAACTTTCTCAGACAAACAAAAATTGAGAAAATCTGTTGCCATTAGACCTGCCTTATAAGAAATGTTAAAAGATGTTCTTTAGAGAGAAGGAAAATAATAAAGGTCAGAAACTTGGATCTGCATAAAGAAAAGATGGAATAAATGAAGGTAAAATGAAAAGGTTTATATTTTTAATCTAACAGTTGACAGCTTGTTCAAAATAACAGCAACAATATATTTGGAAACATATATAGTTGATACACAGTAGACTCTTGAAAATAAGGAGGTTAAGGGTACTGACCCTGGCATACTGAAAATCCATGCATAACTTTTGACTTCCCCAAAACTTAACTACTCATAGCCTACTGTTGACTGGAAGGCTTACCAATAATATAAACAGTCAGTTAACACATACATATTTTGTATGTTGTATATATTATGTACTATATTTTTTACAATAAAACTAGAGTAAAATGTTAAAAATCATAACAAAATAGATTTACAGTACTGTGCTGTATTTATGAAAAAAATCCACATATAGATGGATCTATGTGATTAAAACCTGTGTTGTTCAGGGTTTAAGCGTGTGTGTGTATGTGTGTGTGTGTGTGTTTGTTTGCTTATGTATGCTTATATATAAGTAAAATGACAGCAATGATTGGTGAAAGAGAAGAATTAAGATTATTTTGTTATTATATAAGGTGTGTACGCTACCCATGAAGGAATATAATGTTATTTTAAAGTGGACTTGGATGAGTTTTAAATCTATATTGCAAGCTCTGGAGCAAGCACTAAAAAAAGTAAAAAAGGAAGTATAACTAATAATACTTAATAAAAAAGATAAAGTGAAATCATATAAAATGTTCAACTAAAGCCATAAAAAGCAGAAATATGGTAGAAAACAAAATAAGAACATAAAACAAGAGCAACAAATAGAAAATGGTAACAAATATAGTAGACTTTAATTCAAAAACATCAACAATCACTTTGACCATCAGTGGTCTAAATGTGCCAATTAAAAGACAGATATAGTCAGGATGGGTCAAAAAACAAGAACCAACTATATATTGTCAATAAGAAATCCACTTTATTTTTAAATTTTATTCAGTTTTAAAATTTTCCAGTATGGTTAACATACAATGTTATATTAGTTTCACCTGTACAGTGTAGTGATAAAACAGTTCTATATACTACTCAGTGCTCAGCATAATAAATCTACTGTTTAATCCCCATTATTTATTTCACCCATACCCCCAGCTATCTCCCCTCTGGTAACTACCAATTTGTGCTCAACAGTTAAAAGAGTCTATTTCTTGTTCTCTTTCTTTCTTTCTTTCTCTCTCTCTTTTTAAAAAGAAACCCACTTTAACTATAAAGACATTTATAGATTCTTTTTTTAAAAAATATTTTTATTTATTTATTTGACAGAGATTACAAGTAGGCAAGAGAGGCAGGCAGGAAGAGAGAGGAGGAAGCAGGCTCTCCGCCCAGCAGAGAGCCCGATGTGGGGCTCGATCCCAAGACCGTGGGATCATGACCTGAGCTGAAAGCAGAGGCTTTAACCCACTGAGCCACCCAGGTGCCCCCATTTATAGATTCTTTCTAAGATTTTATTTTTAATGTTGGGGCACCTGGGTGGCCCAATGTGTTAAGCCTCTGCCTTCAGCTCAGGTCATGATCTCAGGGTCCTGGGGTCAAGCCCCACATCAGGCTCTCTGCTCAGCAGGGAGCCTTCTTCCTTCCCTACCCCCTGCCTTCCTCTCTGCCTACTTGTGATCTCTGTCTGTCAAATAAATAAATAAAATCTTTTAAAAAATTATTTTTAATGTCTACACCCAGTGTAGGGCTTGAACTCACAACCCCAAGATCTAAGAGTTGCTCTATTGACTGAGCCAGCCAGGTGCCCCAAGACACCTATAGATTAAATGGTTGGAGAAAAATACATTATGCCAACACTAATTAAAAGAAAGCTACAGTAGTTATACTAATTTCAAAAAGAACAGACTTCAAAGCAAGGAAGATTATCAAGGATAAAGAGAGGCATTATGTAATGATAAAAGGCTTAGTTCTCCAAAAAGACATACATTCTTTCATGTGTATGCACCTAACAACAGAATGTCAAACTACACAAGGCAGAAACTAATAGAATTACAAGGAGAAATGGATGAATCCATTATCATAGTTGGAGACTTTAACACTCTTCCAGCAGAAATGGACACATCTAGCAGGCAACAAATCAGTAAGGCCCTAGTTGAACTCAACAACACCATCAATCAACTGGCTGTAATTGATATCTACAGATTACTTTGTCCAACAACTGCAGAATACATATTCTTCTCAAGTTCACATGGAACCTTCACCATGATAGACTACATTCTGGGCCATAAAACACAATTTAACAAATGTGAAAGAATAGAAATCATACAGTGTCTGCTCTCAGACCACAGTGGAACTAAACCAGAAACTAGTAACAGAAGGATAACAGAATTCCTGAATATGTAGAGATTAAATGATACATTTCTAAATGACACAAAGGAGAAAGAAGAAATCTCCACAGTGGGCACCTGGGTGGCTCAGTGGGTTAAGCCACTGCCTTCAGCTCAGGTCATGATCTCAGGGTCCTGGGATCGAGTCCCGCATTGGGCTCTCTGCTCAGCGGGGAGCCTGCTTCCTCCTCTCTCTCTGCCTGCCTCTCTGTCTACTGTGATCTCTCTCTGTCAAATAAATAAATAAAATCTTAAAAAAAAAAAGAAATCGCCACAGAAATTGAAAAATATTTTGAGCTTCATGAAAATTACAATGCAGTTTATCAGAATTTGTGGAGTACTTTGAAAGCAGTGTTCAAAGGGAAATTTATAGCATTGAATTTATGTATTAGAAAAGAACTAAAACCAATCATCTAAGCTTTCACCTTAGGAAACTAGGAAAAGAAGAGCAAATTAAATCCAAAGCAAAAGAAAGGAAACAATAAGAATTAGAGCATAAATCAATGGAATTGATCAAGGAAATCAATAGAAAAAAGTCAGTGAAGCCAAGAGCTGGTTTGTCAACAAGATCACTAAAATTGATACCTCTAGCTGGGATAATTGAAAAAAAAAAAGAGAGGACACAATTTACTAACATCAGAAATGAAAACAAGGACCTCACTACAGATTTTACTGATGTTAAAAACGTAAAGGAATACTATGAATAACAATACCTGCAAATTTGGTAACCTAGATGAAAAGACTAATTTCTTGAGGGACACCTGGGTGGCTCAGATGGTTAAGCATCTACCTTTGGCTCAGGTAATGATCTCCAGGTCCTGGGATCAAGCCCCATGTTGGGCTCCGTGCTCAGCATGAGGCCCGTTTCTCCCTCACCCTCTGTCTGCTGTTCTCTTTGCTTCCGCTCTCTCTGTCTCTCTTTCTCTCTCAAATGAATAAATAAAATCTTAAAAAAAAAAAAAAAGGTATCTGCCTTCAGTTTGGTTCGTGATCCCAGGATTGAGCCTGGGCTTCCTCCTCAGCTGGGAGCCTACTTCTCCCTTTCCCTCTGCCCCTCCCCCAGCCCACTCATGCTCTCTTTCTCACTCTGCTCTCTCTCTCTGTTAAATGTTTTCCTTTTAAAAAGAAAATACTTGAGGGACGCCTGGGTGGCTCAGTTGGTTAAGTGGCTGCCTTTGGCTCAGGTCATGATCCCAGCGTCCTGGGATCGAGTCCTGCATCGGGCTCCTTGCTCGGTGGGGGAGCCTGCTTCTCCCTCTGCCTGCCACTCTGTCTGCCTATGCGCTCTCTCTCTCTCTCTCTCTGACAAATAAATTTTAAAAAAATTTAAAAAAAAGAAAGAAAATACTTGAAAGACACAATTTGTCCAAACTCACACAAGAAGAAATAGACAATGTGGATAGACCTGTATCTATTAGAGAAATTAAATCAATAATTAATAACCTTCCAAAGCAGAAAGCACCAGACTCAGATGGGTCTACTGGTGAATTCTACCAAACATTTAAGGAAGAAATGATACCATTCTCAACAATCTGTTTTAGATAATAGAAGAAGAGGGAATACTTTCTAACTTTATGAGGCCAGCATTATTCTAAAACCAAAATACAGACAAAGATATTAAAAGAAAACTGCAGACCAATGAACATAGGCCAGGAATCCTCAACAATATATTAGCAAATCAAATCCAACAGTATATAAAAAGAGTTATACACCACAACCAGGCTGGTACTAGGCTAATCAGCATTTGGAAATCAGTTAGTGTAATCCGTCATGTCAACAGGCTAAACAAGAAAAAAATCACACGATCACATTAATAGAGGCAGAAAAAGTATTTGACTGTATCCAATACCTGTTCATGATAAAAACTATGAGTAAACTAGGACTAGAAGGAAACTTCCTCAACTTGATAAAGAACAGGTACAAAAAACTTACAGCATACTTAAATGCTGAGAAACTCAAAGTTTTTCCACTAAGATCAGGAACAAGGCAAAGATGTCCCCTCTCACTCCTCCTTTTCAACATCATAAAAGTCCTAGCTAATGCAGTAAGACAAGAAAAGAAAATAAGTTACACAGATTGGTAAGGAAAAAATCTGACTTTGTTAGCAGATGCTATGTTTATCTATTTAGAAAATCAGGAAAAAAGGACAAAAAAAAAATAGAACCAATAAGTGATTATAGTAAGGCTGCAGAATACAAGGTTAATAAACAAAAGTCCATTGCTTTCCTATATACCAGCAATGAACAAGTGGGATTTAAAATTAAAAATGCAGTACCATATACATTATCATAAAAAATGAAATACTTAGGTATCAATTCAATAAGATATATACAAGATTTATAGGAGGAAAACTATAAAACTTGGATGAAAGAAATAACTAAATAAGTGGAGAGAGATTCCATGTTCCTGGATGACAAGACTCAGTATGGTCAAGATGTCAAGTCTTCACAACTTGATCTATAGATTTAATGTAATCTTGGTCAAAATCCCTGAAAGTTATTTTATGGCTATCAAAAAATTGATTCTAGAGCTTATATGAATAGTCATTATGTGTTGACAATAGCCAACACAATATTGAAGGAGAAGAACAGAGTTGGAGGACTGACATTACCTGACTTCTAGACCTACCATTAAGCTATAGTAATGAAGACATAATGGTATCAGGAAAAGACAGATCAGTGAAACAGAATAGGGAGCCCAGATGTAAGCCCACATAAATATAATCAGCTGATTTTGACAAAAAGAATAAACGCAATGCAATAGAACAAAGTAGTTTTTTCAACAAATGGTACTGAGACAACTGGACATCTACATGCAAAAGGGAAAAAAAAAAAGAATCCAGACAAAGACCTTACACCCTTCAAAAAATTAATTCAAAATGGATCACAGATCTCAAGATAGAATGCAAAACTGTAAAACTCTTAGAAGATAACAAGAAAAAACCTAGATGCCCTTGGGTATATTAATGAATTTTTAACTGTAACACCAAAGGTATAATCCTTTAAAGAAATGATGGGTAATCTGAACTTCATGTAAATCAGACACTTCTGGTTTTTCGAGCAAAGATGGGAGAGTAGTAGGAGGACCCTAGGCTTACCTTATCCCTTGAACACAGCTATTGTTCTGAACACCCAAGAAATATGAGTACTGACAGAACAAACTGCACCACCAGAGGGAGAGAAAAGGTCACATTGTTGAAGGTTGGAGCTGTGCAGATGTGATGTGGGGGAGAAAAGGATGGCGGGTGCTGCAGAGGGGAGGGAGACCTAATCATGGAGAGAGGCAAGGTGGTGGGGGGTGTTGCACAGGGGAAACATTTCACAAAAGGAAATAATTTCTCCCAAGCGACTGACTGGGAAAATGAGAGGGGCTGATTATTGTGAGTTTTTATAGTCAACAGAACTCAAAGACTGGACTTTTAGAGTTCTGTGTCATGGCTGGTGTGGAGCCTGGTAGGCGCTGCAGTGCTCCTGTGGAGGAGGGCAGAGAGCCTGAGAGCAGACAGCGTGATCCAAGGATCCCCTAGGATACAGAGAGATATGGTTCCCCCTTCTTGGAGTGCATCTGCAAGAAGTAGAATTGCTTCTCCAAGGAAAAAAGAGGTGGCAGGTACCATTATGCTTCCCCAACCCTTAGCATAGACACAAACATCTTCTGAGGGTGGCTAACCTGGACACTGGTTTTTGTTTCACTTTACTCCTAACTCCTATATGTTCATGCTATTTCTAGGACAAACCTGTACCAGCCCCAGTGTGGCAAGACCTTTCCCCAGAGGGAAGGTCCAAGCCATGCCAGGTCCCTAAAGTTTGGAGCTGTAAAACTCAGCCAGCCTGCCTAGGATAAAACACAGATGCCCTGCACTGCCAGGTGGGCAGACATCTGGACACAGGGTGAAGGCAGGGATCTGTGGGATCCCTGGGACATACGAGGGAAGATTGTTCACTCTTCTCTAAAGGCTTCCTAGACAGTAGTGGGCACAAACTCCCCTCTCTAGGGAGAGGGCTGGTGCCATTTCTCTTCCCTGCCCCTCAGCATAAACTAACTTCAGTAAGCAACACAAGCCAACAGTGGCAGCATAAACTGCTTACACCAAGCCCTGCCCCCTTGCACTCTGAAGTTGCTTCTTTACTAGGGCAAGTGTGTCTGAGAACCTGAGTAGCAGGCCCCTCCCTCAGAAGACCAGCATAACTGCACTGTATGCACCAAGTCTACTGACCATAGAGGGCTGCAAAGCATCAGGTCTCTCTTAATAAACAGACCAGAGCACACACAGTTAAAATTTGCCACACTCTGGCCAAGTTCCAAGCAGTCCCCAGTGCAGGCAAGGTGAAATTCCACAGAGGACTGACCTGAGGGAAAGAATAGCCATAACACAGCAGCAGATGTACACAGCATCTAGAGAGACACTTCTTGAAGTGCCTAGCCCTGGACAGCATATGAACCTCTTCTTCATAAAGTCATTACTCTCAGGAGCAGGAAATATAACAGGCTTTCTTAACACACAGAAGAAGACAGAGACTAAACAAATACCAAGATGGAGGAATTCATCCCAAAAGAAAGAAAAATAAAAGGTCACAGTAGTGATCTAATCAAAACAGATATAAGTAATATGCTTGATCCAGAATTTAAAACAATAACAATAAGGATACTAGCTGGGCTTGAGAAAAGCATAGAAGACATCAGGGAGACCTTTATCACAGAAATAAAAGACCTAAAAACTAGTCGGGCTGAAATAAAACATTCTATAACCAAGATACAAAATTGACTGGATGTAATGACCACAAGGATGGACAAGATATGAAGAAGTACTAGGATAAAATTATGGAAAATAATGAAGCTGAAAAGAAGAGAGAAAGAAAAATATTGGATCATGAATGTAGATTTAGGAGACTCAGTGACTCCACAAAGTATATAACATTCATATCATAGGAGTCCCAGAAGAAGAAGAGAAGGAAAAAGGGGCAGAAGGTTTATTTGAGGAAATTATAGCTGAAAACTTTCTGATCTGGGGAAGGAAACAGATATCCAAATCAAGGCAGCACAGAGAACTCCCATCAAAATCAGCAAAAGCATGCCAACACCAAGACATATTGTAGTAAAATTTGCAAAATGTGGAGATAAGGAAAAAATCCTAAAACCATCAAAACAAAAGAAGTCCCTAACTTATAAGGGAAGACAAATAAGGTTAGCAGCAGACCTTTCTACAGAAACTTAGAAGGCCTGAATGGAGTGGCATGATATATTCAATGTGCTGAATGGGAAAATACTCTGGGAAAAGCCAAAGTATTTTGGAAATGGGAAAAACCAAGAATGCTCTATCTAGCAAGGTTGTCATTCAGAGTAGAAAGAGAGTGTTTCCCAGACAAAAACTAAAGGAGTTTGTGACCACTAAACCAGCCCTGCAAAAATTTTTAAAGGAGACTCTTTCAGTGGAAAAGAAAGACCAAAAGTAACAAAGACTGGAAATGAACAGAGAAAATCTCCAAGAACAAGGACAAAACAAGTAATACAATGCCACTGAATTCATATCTAACAATAATCACTCTGAATGTAAATGGACGAAATGCTCCAATCAAAAGACATAGGGTATCAGAATGGATAAAAAACAAAACAAAACAAGATGTCTGTATGCTGTCTACAAGAGACTCACTTTAGACCTAAAGGCACCTACAGATGGAAAGTGAGGAGATGGAGAACAACTTAACATGCTAACAGACATCAGAAGAAAGTTGGAGTAGCCATGCTTATGTCAGATAAAGTAGATTTTATTTTATTTATTTATTTTTAAGATTTTATTGATTTATCTGACAGAGCACAAGCAGGGAGAGCAGCAGATGGAGAGGGAGAAGCAGGCGCTCTGTTGAGCAGGGAGCCTGATGTGGGGCTCGATCCTAGGACCTTGGGATCATGACCTGGGGTGAAGGCAGACCCTTAACCATCTGAGCCACCCAGACACCCATAAAGTAGATTTTAAATCAAAGGCTGTAACAACAAGAGTTGAAGAAGGGCACTGTATCATAATAAACAGGTCTGACCAACAAGAAGATCTAACAATAGTAAATATTTATGCCCCCAACTTGGGAGCACCCAAATATATAAAACAATTAATACAAACATAAAGGAACTCACTGACAATAGGGGACTTTAACACCCCACTTAGAGCAATGGACAGATCATCTAAGCAGAAAATCAACAGGAACCAATGGCTTTGAATGACACACTGAACTGGATGGACTGAACAGATATATTCAGAACATTTCATCCTAAAGCAGCAGAATACATATTCTTTTTGGGAGCACATGGGCATTCTCCAGAATAGATCATATACTAGGTCACAAATCAGGCCTCAACAAGTACAGAAAGACTGAGATCATACCATGAATATTTTCTGACCACAATGCTATGAAACTTGAGGTCAACCACAAGAAAAAATTTGGAAAGACCACAAATACATGGAGGTTAAAGAACATCCTGCTAAAGAATGAATGGGTCAACCGGAAATTAGAGAAGACATTAAAAAATACATGGAAACAAAAGAAAATGAAAACATGCTGGTCCAAAACCTTTGGGATGCAGCAAAAGTGATTATAAGAGGGAAGTATATAGCAAGATAGGCCTATATCAGGAAGAAGAAAAATCTCAGATACACAACTTAACTTTATACCTAAAGGAACTAGAAAAAGAACAAGTGAAACCTAAAGCCCTCATAAGAAGGGAAATGATAGAGCAAAAATAAATGGTACAGAATTAAAAAAACAACAACAGAACAGATCAATGAAACCAGGAGCTGGTTCTTTGAAAGAATGAATAAAATTGATAATCCCCTAGCCAGACCAAAAAGAAAAGAAAAAAAATACCCAAATAAATAAAATCACAAATGAGAGGAGATAGATCACAACCAATACCACAGAAATACAAACAATTATAAGAGAATAGTATGAAAAATTATATACCAACAGATTGGGCAATCTGGAAGAAATGGATAAATTCCTAGAACATATACACTACCAAAACTGAAGCAGGAAGAAATAGAAAATTTGAACAGACCCCTAACTAGCAATGGGATTAAATCAGTGATCAAAAATCTCCCAGCAAACAAAAGTCCAGGGTCAGGTGTGTTCCCAGGGGAATTCTGTCAAACATTTATTTTTTTATTTCTTTAAAGTTTTTATTTTTTTTGAAGATTTTATTTATCCATTGGACACAGAGAGAGATCATGAGCAAGGGGAGCAACAGGCAGAGGGAGAGGGAGAATGGAGGCTCCCCATTGAGCGGGACTGTGGGATCCCAGGACCGTGGGATCATGACAAAGGCCAGACACCCAACCAGCTGAGCCACCCAGGTGCCCCTCTATCAAACATTTAAAGAAGAGTTAATACGTATTCTTCTGAAGCTGTTGCAAAAAAAGAAATGGAAGGAAAACTTCCAAAACTCATTCTATGAGGCCTGCATTAGTTCCAAAAACTAAAAAAAAAAAACAAACAAACCAAAAAAACCCACAAAGATATCACTAGAAAGAATTACAGGCCAATATCCCTAATGAATATGGATGTAAAGATAAATTTCCATAAGATAGTAGCAAGTTGAATCCAACAGTACATTAAAGAGTTATTCACCACATCAAGTGGGATTTATTCCTGGGCTGCAAGGTGGTTCAATATTCACAAATCAATCAATGATACACGACATTGATAAAAGAAAGGAAAAGAACCATATGATCTTCTCAATATATGCAAAAAAATCATTTGACAAATACAGCATCCATTCATTATAAAAACCCTCAACAAAGTAGGGATAGAGGGAACATAACTCAACATTGTAAAGGCCATATACAAAAGACCTACAGCTAATATCCTCAATGAGGAAAAACTGCGAGCCTTCCCTCTATGGTCAGGAATATGACAGGGATGGCCACTCTCATCTTTGCCATTAAAGTAGTACTAAAAGTCCTAGCCTCAGCAATCAGACAACAGATTGGCATCCAGATTGGCAAGGAAGAAGTCAAACTTAACTATCCATAGACAACATAATACTCTATGTAGAAAACCCAAAAGACCCCACCCCAAAATTGCCAGAATTGATGACATGAATTTAGTAAAGTTGCAGGATATAAAACCAGTGTACAGAAATCTGTTGTATTTCTATACACCAATAATGAAGCATCAGAAAGAGAAATCAAGAAATCAATTTCATTTACAATTGTATCAAAAACAAGATACCTAAGAATAAACCTAACCAAAGAGGTAAAAGATCTGTACTCTGAAAACTATAGAACACTTATGCAAGAAATTGAAGAAGACACAAAGAAATGGAAAAACATTCCATACTCATGGATTGGAAGGGCAAATATTGTTAAAATGTCTATATCACCCAAAGCAATCCACACATTCAGTGCAATCCCTATCAAAATATCAACAGGACTTTTCACAGAGCTAGAACAAAAACAATCCTAAAATTTGTATGGAGCCACAAAAGACCCTGAATAGCCAAAGCGATCTTGTAAAAGCAAAGCAAAGCTGGAGGCATCACAATTCAGGACTTCAACTTATATTACAAAACTGTAGTTATCGAGACAGTGTGGTACTGGCACAGAAACACATAGATCAGTGTAACAGAACAGATAACCCAGAAATGGACCCATAACTATATGGTCAACTAATCTTCAACAAAGCAGGAAAGAATATCCCATGGAAAACAATCTGTTCCATAAAAAAGAGTGTAATCTTGCCATTTGCAACAACATGGATAGAATTAGAGTGTATTATGCTAAGCAAAGTAAGTCAGAAAGACAAATACCATTTTATTTCATTCATATGTGGAATTTAAGAAACAAAACAGATGAACATGGCAGGGGGAAAGACAAGCAAACCATAAATCATACCATAGAGAACAAACTGAGGGTTGCTGGAGGGGAGGTGGGCAGGGGGATGGGCTAGATGGGTGATGGGGGTTAAGGAGGGCACTTGTGATGAGCACTGGGTGTTGTATGTACGTGGTAAATCACTAAATTCTACTCCTGAAAGTAATATTACACTGTATGTTAACTCAGTGGAATTTAATATAAACTTTAAAAAAATAAAAACTTTTGCTGTACAAAGACAGTGTCAGTAGAATGAGAAGATAGCCACAGACTCAGAGAAGATATTTGCAAAAGATTTTTTTGCTAAAGTACTGTTATCCAAACTATGTAGTAAACTTCAAACATAACAATAAGAAAAAGAACAACCTGATTTTAAAACGGACCAAAGACCTTAACAGACACCTCACAAAAAGGATGTACAGATTGCAAATAAGAATATGAAAAGATGGTTCACATCATATGCCATTGGGGAAATCCAAATTAAAACAATAATAAGATGTCACTATGCACTTATTAGAATGGCCACCATCTGGGACACTAACAATACCAGCACCAGGAATCCTCATTCATTGCTGGTGGGAAATACAAAATGCTATAGCCACTTTGGGAGACAGTTTGGCTATTACAAAACTAAACATACTCTTAGCATATGATCCAGCAATCTTGCTCCTTGGTATTTACCCAAGGAGTTGAAAACTTACACAAAAATTTGAAAAATTTACACAAACCTGCACATAAACCCATTAGTATTTATAGCAGCTTTATTCATAAATGCCAAAACCTGGAGGCAACCAAGATGTCCTTTACCAGGTTGATGGATAACTATGGTATATTGAGACAGTGTAATATATTATTCATCACTAAAAGGAAACGAGCTATTAAGTCATGGAAAGATGTGGAGGAATCTTAAATGCATATTACTAAGGCAAAGAAGCCAATCAGGAAAAGCTACAGTATGTATGATTCCAACTATATGACATTCTGGAAAAGACAAAGCTATGGGAATTCTAAAAGGATCATTGATTGCCAGGGGTTGGAGGGGTATGGATGAATAGGAGTACAGAGAACTTTTAGGACGGGGAAGATACTCTGTACGACACTGTAATGGCAGATAGGTATTATACTACATATACTACATATTGTAAGGATTTGTCCAAACCATAGAATGTATAATACCAAGAGAGAACTGCAATATACGTTATGGGGTGATCATGATGTGTAAATGTATGTTCCTCACTTGTAACAAATGTACCACTCTGGTGAGGGGTATTGATAATGGAGCAGCCTATGCATGTGTGGAGGCAAAGTGTATATGGGAAATCTCTGTACCTTCCCCTCAGTTTTACTGTGAATGTAAAACTGCTCTGAAAACATTAAGTCTTTAAATAAAAGATACATTCTTTAGCGTTCAGTTACAGAACAGGGTTTGCTACTTTGTGAAACCCCTCTTTGTGTTTAGTTTTGTTGGGCCTGGAAGGGAAAATCTAGAAGGGGGTCTGGCAGACAGTGCATGCTCCTGGTGCTTGTGCTGTAGTGGAGGAGGAAGGGTCTGGATAGAGGGAACAGAGCAGCGGTACATGCTGTCAGGGTACCAGTGAGCCTGTGGATGGGATCCAGGGCTCAAGTCAGATGAGAAGCAAATACGGGGTTTTTCTTGTTTTTGAGTCCTGACTGAAGTTGAGGAGGGGTAGGAGAGAGAGCATTGTTCTTTCTTACTCAGTTTATTCTCCCTAAAACCAGCTGAAATGGAGAAAAAGAGTATAGGTTGGAGAAAAATAACAAGTTAGAAAAGAATCTATTAAGTTATCATAGGACTTCTGTCAAGGTAGCTTTCCCCCTTTGCATCCTCTCCTCTGACTTATCTAGAAGGATCTTAAATCATCAGAAAGGTTAGTCAGAAGGATTCATTAGGCTTTATCATAATCTTAGCATATTTGATCAGATGGTTCAAATGTGTATAATTTTTAATTTGGTAAGCAATTTATTTTCTTGATTCAAACCAGTGGTGTTATAATATTCATATGATCTGAGATAATATAAAGCGGATTTGAAGTTATTTCCTCAACTAGAATCTTTATAGCCAAATAATTTCTGCTGAAAACATAAATTATAAATATCTAAATTATCTACATAGGTTAGAAATTCATAAAAGCTGCTGAAAAAATGATTTCAATACCATTAGAATTCAGCATTAATAACAGTTTAAAGTACTATTTCATTACAGGTTGAACCTCCAAGAAGGTGCTTCTTTCTAGCTGATTTTATGTGCATTTTTGTTAGAGCTTAGCTCTGTTTGTTTTGCTTATATATAAACACCTCCCATTGCCTTTGTCTATTTTTTAAGATGGAAATCTTTCTCTTTTTTGCCATTATATTTCAGCTTTTTTTCTTATGTAATTTAATATTCTACCAGCTAGAAAACATATTTTCTTTTAAATGGAAGTGGCTATTTTTTCCCTTATTTTTTTAGTACATGTTTGGATTTTTAAAAAATCTTAGAAAATTTAGAAAACTATAAACATGAAAAAATTCTGTAATCCTATCCAGAAATAGTTGTTATTTTATTGTATATCCATCTAGGCATTTTTCTATGCACAAAACACAGGGTGTTTTTTTTTAAGATTTTATTTTATTTATTTGACAGAGAGAGAGAGAGAGATCACAAGTAGGCAGAGAGGCAGACAGAGAGAGAAGGAGAAGCAGGCTCCCTGCTGAGCAGAGAGCCCGACTCGGGGCTCGATCACAGGACCCTGAGATCATGACCTGAGCCAAAGGCAGAGGCTTAACCCACTGAGCCACCCAGGTTCCCCCAAAACACAGTTTTTAAATATAAAAATATAGTCCTGTTGTACATGCTGCTCTATAGTGTGCTTTTTTTCCTATTTTACATTGAATTATGGACATTTTTATATGTTTATAAATTCTGATTACATTTTTACTTTTAATAGCTGCATAAATTCCATTATAGGTATGCCATATTTTTTGAAGTAGTTTTTCTATTGATGGTGATCATTTAAGTTTGATTTTTCTTGAAAAAGAGACACATTAATGGATTGGAAAGATTTCCCTGAGGAAATTTAGTTAAAAAGGGAAGATGCAAAAATGTATTAATAATGTGATTTCCATGTTAGCAAAACAATAATAATCTATATGTGTATATTTGTGTAAGTATAAATGTATAAGTGTGGATGAAAATACAGCAAGATTCAAGGATAATTCAAGTATATATTCTAGATCTAGGATATACAGAAAGGGTACTGCTATAGGTAGATAAGGGAGGAAAAGATATTAAGGGAAACAAACTCAAAAGTAAAAGAGAAAAACACTGCTGAGATGCCTGGCTGGCTCAGTCGGTGGAGTTGCAACTCTTGATCTTGGGGTTGTGAGTTTGAGCCCCTCATTGGGTGCAGAGATTCCTTAAAAATAAAATCTTTATTTTTTAGATTTTATTTAAATTCAAGTTAGTTAAGATATAGTGTATTATTAGTTTCAGGGGTAGAATTTAGTGATTCATCAGTTGCATACAACATCCAGTGCTCATTACATCAAGTGCCTTCCTTAATACCCATCACCCAATTACTCCATCCCCTCACCAGCCTCCCCTCCAGCAACTTGTTCCCTATAAGAGTATCTTATGGTTTGCTCCCTGTTTTTATCTTATTTTTCCTTCCCTTCCCCTGTGTTCATCTGTTTTATTTCTAAAATTCTACATGAGTGAAATCATATGGTTTTTGTCTTTCCCTGAGTTATTTCGCTTAGCGTAATACACTCTAGTTCCATCCATGTCATTGTACATGGCAAGATTTCATTCTTTTTGATGGCTGAGTGATATTCCATGTGTGTGTGTGTATACACACTATATCTTTATCCACTCATCAGTTGATGGACATCTAAAAATAAAACCTTAGAAAAGAAAACAGTACTCTGTTTTTAAAGCATATGTGCTATCATACTTGTTATAAAAAATATAAATATAAAAATAACCATATATCATTTTGATATGATAAAAATATAAACATTATCATACTTGTTATAAAAATTATGTTAATAGTAGACATGTTTATTTTTTGTATTTAAAGATTTTATTTATTTATTTGACATAGAGCTAGAGAGCCCAAGTAGGCAGAGTGGCAGGCAGTGGGAAGAGAGAAGCAGGTTCTCCGCTGAGCAGGGAGCCCGACTTGGGGCTCGATCTCAGGACCCTGGGATCATGACCGGAGCCGAAGGAAGATGCCTAGCTGACTGAGCCACCCAGGCACCCCAGGAGTAGACATATGTTTGAATGAATTAATATAAAAATTTTTTCTGTACTTAAAAGTAACCAGAATAAGAAAAAAGCAAAAAGTTGAAAATATGGATCTAAGATTGATGCCTAATAACCTCAGGTGCAACCATTTTTAAAAAATTGGTCATTAAAAAAAGTTTGTAAGTTTTCTCTTACACATCAGACTTTATGAATATGTTTGCATATATCTCTGTATATCTGTTTATATTTCAGTCAACATGAGAATGCCTGTTTCTTTGCAATTTCATCAATGCTAGGTATTTTCAATTTTTTAGATCTTTGCTTATGCGATATAATAAAATAGCATCTTGTGGTTTTACTTTTCTTTGATTACTAGTTATGTTCATTATTTTTTCATATGTTTGCTACAAGTTTTCATTTTTGTCAATTGTTCTTTATCCATTTTTCTTTTAGTATTTAACTGTCTTACTGATTTATAAGGCCTTTATTTGGTAATAAAAATATTATGGTATATTTACTTATGTTTCCTACTACTTTTATAGTCTCATTTTTTATATTAAATGCCTTAAAATATCTGGAATTAATTTCTGTCCAAGGGATGAGGTAACTTTTACATAGTTAACCAAGTAATCCTAGCATTAATTAATTGAGTCATCTATCTTGAAAGAGCCTTGCCTTTTTAAAAAAAATCAGAAAGCATCTCTTCTCTTTTCTCTGCTCCTGAATTTCTAGAGGGAAACAAATTTTGTTATATGACTAAAAGCAGAGAAAAAAGAAACCAGGAAGTTAGCAATTCTCAACAGGTTCAGAAATAACTGCATGACATCCTAGAATCTACCTTTCATAGTTCTATACTACATTCCTGCCCAGTGATATACAGATAAGTAGGTACTTTTGTGATTAGACCTGGGCTTTTAAATCCCTTCAGTTTCTTGGCAGAGGTGAGACTAACAAGACAGTTCTCTCAAGATAATTGGGCACAATACTGAATACACTGGATTCATGACTTTGTGCATGTTTAAGGGGGGAATGGGCTTAGTGAAGCAAAGGATTTATTTCTGCTTGACTGTATAGTATTCTAAGTGATTGGATTAGGTTTTAATTTTTGAAATAATTTTCCCTTTTAGGACAGAGGCATATATTTTCCCTCCTACTTCTGCTAAGTACCCTCCTGTACCTTCAAAGTATACCGTGGGTACCCAGACTGATTATCGGGATGCTGAAGTTCAAACTGATCCGTATTCTCCAGAATATGTAGTATGTCAGGATTCAATCCCTGAGCTCTTGACCCTGGCTACTCTTACGTGGGGTGAGTTGACAATTGTCTTGAGTATTTTTGAAGGCCTGTCCTGATAACAGTGCATGCTGTTGAGTTCCTGGAAATGATGTGCTCAGAGGCAACTGCCTCTGTTGCTGTTTAAAATGTCTTGCTCAGCAGAGCTACTTCACAGACTCATGCTTCTATTGATACTTTTCTTCAAGGAGAGTATACCCTTTCCATTTTAAGGAGGCTTATTGTACTTTATCCTCGAAGCTGAAGTTCTATTTCAGCTTAATTTTGTGTTTATTTGCTGACTACTCACCTCCCCCCGCCCCCAAACTGTTTTTCCTAATGAATCAATTCTTTTTCATTGAGCAATCCTCACTCCCTCTTTACACATAAACTTTTTTTGAGTGTATAATACTGAATGTATATTCCACCATATGTAACAGTATTATCTTACTTTGCCAAAATAACTTGCAGTTATCAAAGCTCTCTTACATACCCCTATTGGATGATTTGGGTGATTTCTTTTGCTGTTATCTCTAAAATGCCAATATGGTTCAGGCTCAGAAATTCACTCTTAGAATGCAATAAAATCTGACCTAGGCCTATATTATGTGAAATTAGGAAAATTAATAAGGAAAGGGGCTTTTAAAATAATTTTTTTCAGTGTTCCAAGATTCATTGTTTATGCACCACACCCAGTGCTCCATGCAATACATGCCCTCCATAATACCCACCACCAGGCTCACCCATCTCCCTACCCCCTCCCCTCCAAAACCCTCAGTTTGTTTCTCAGAGCCCACAGTCTCTTATGGTTTGTCTCCCCCTCCGATTTCCCCCAACTCACTTCTCCTTTCCTTCTCCCAATGTCCTCCGTGTTATTCTTTATGCTCCACAAGTAAGTGAAACCATATGATAATTGACTCTCTCTGCTTGACTTATTTCACTCAGCATAATCTCCTCCAGTCCCGTCCATGTTGATACAAAAGTTGGGTATTCATCCTTTCTGATGGAGGCAAATTTTCCATTGTGTATATGGACCATATATATCTTCTTTATCCATTCGTCTGTTGAAGGGCATCTTGGCTCTTTCCACCATTTGGCTATTATGGCCATTGCTGCTATGAACATTGGGGGTACAGATGACCCTTCTGTTCACTACATCTGTATCTTTGGGGTAAATACCCAGTAGTACAACTGCAGTGTCATAGGGTAGCTCTATTTTTAATTTCTTAAGGGATCTCCACACTGTTTTCCAAAGTGGCTGCACCAATTTGCATTCCCACTAACAGTGTAAGAGGGTTCTGGAAAGGGGTTTTTGGAAATGACTAGACATTAGCTTCTTGAACTCACTCGATTGTAGCTGGGAAACTGAGAGCCAGAGAAGCCAGCTCCTCCTAGGTGTTAGAGATAGTTGGTACACTGTAATGATTTTTAGTAAAATGAGTTACTTTTGTTTCCCAGTTGTGACAGTTTGCTCTGGTCAAGTCTGTGTCATAGACAGTAAAGATGTTCATATCTGAGACCTAGTTTGGTTCTTGTTTCCTGGCTCACCTTACAAATTCAGAAGCATTCTTGACATCCATACTTGAAAGTAGAGGCTCTACTTTCAGATGAGATTTTCAGATGAGACTTCAGACAGATTAAAAATATGCTGAAACTTTTCCCTTCTGCTCTGAATATGTATATGTATTAGTGTATATATATGAAAATATATATTGGTTATATGTATATTAGTGTTTGTATACACATATATACTTCTTAAGAAAGGAAGAAAATTTCCATAGTTTAGAAGTGTAGACTTCCTGGGGGCGCCTGGGTGGCTCAGTTGGTTAAACATCTTTCAGCTCAGATCATGATCCCAGGGTCCTGGGATCAAGCCTAACATTGGGCTTGCTCGGTGGAGAGCCTGCTTCTCCCTCTCCCTCTTCTGCTCCCCGTGCTTGTGATTTTTTTCTCTCTCTCCGTTAAATGAATAAAATCTTAAAAAAAAAAAAAAAGGGAGTGAACAAAGAGCAGCATATAGTCTGCCCAGGGGAGTCTGAATTCCAGGAAGAGGTCCATGTAGATACTGCAAGGAGGCTTGGGCCATTTGTTCAAGGAATTCAAAGGTCTCTAAGAGTAGAGTAGGTTCAGCTGGGCATAGTCTGTTGAACTCCTCATCTTATGATAATGGACAGGGCTCTAAAGAATGAGGCTGGAGAGCTATCCCTTTTGCCCTTTTGCTAGGTGAAAGAGTGTTACTACCCAGGCTGCTCATGAGAGAAATCTACAGATGATCTTAACCCAAGAATCACAAAACATCTAAAGAACACAGGCACCAGGAGTGATCCACAAAAAGTTAAGAGAGAGAATAAATTCCTGAGCAAACAGAGCAAATGGAGCAATCTGAAAAGGACTTGGGAAATACTTTTTATACCCTCAAAGAGATAAAGAGGGATAAAGCATGAAAACAAGAGTGGGAGCTATGAAAAAGAACCAGTTGCAATCACTGGGAAGGAAAACTATGAAGTTTGAAATAAAATGAGCTCAGTAGTAAACTAGGCAGCGCTGAAGAACAAATTAGTGAAATGAAAGACTAAATGAACAAATATTCCAGAATGCAATATTCAAAGGTAGAATAAGGTTAAAAAAAAAAAAGAGCCATGGGGGATAGGATTATAAGATCTTATAATAGAGAGAATGGTGGAGAAGCAATGCAAGAAAAGATAATGGCTGAGAAGGATAAATGGCTGAGAATTTCCCAGGACTAAAGAAAGATATAATCATGTACTGTTGGATCCTATTGGCTAGTATTTGGTGAGAATTTTCGCATCTGTGTTCATCAAGGTTATTGGTCTGTAATTCTCTTTTTTGATGGGGTCTTTGTCTGGTTTTGGTATCAAGGTAATGCTGGCCTCAAATAATGAGTTTGGAAGTTTTCCTTCCATTTCTATTTTTAGGAAGAGTTTCAGGAGAATAGGTATTATTCTTCTTTAAATGTTTGGTAGAATTCCCCTGGGAAGCTGTCTGGTCCTGGGCTCTTGTTTTTTGGGAGATTTTTGATGACTGCTTCAATCTCCTTACTGGTTATGGGTCTGTTCAGGTTTTCTATTTCTTCCTGGTTCAATTGTGGTAGTTTATAAGTCTCTAGGAATGCATCCATTTCTTCCAGATTGTCAAATTTGCTGGCGTATAGTTGCTCATAATATGTTCTTATAATTGTTTGTATTTCTTTGGTGTTGGTTGTGATCTCTCCTCTTTCATTCATGATTTTATTAATTTGGGTCCTTTCTCTTTTCTTTTTGATAAGTCTGGCCAGGGGTTTATCAATCTTATTAATTCTTTCAAAGAACCAGCTCCTAGTTTCGTTCATCTGTTCTACTATTCTTTTGGTTTCTATTTCATTGATTTCTGCTCTGATCTTTATGATTTCTCTTCTCCTGCTGGGTTTAGGCTTTCTTTGCTCTTCCTTCTCCAGCTCCTTTAGGTGTAGGGTTAGGTTGTGTACTTGAGACTTTTCTTGTTTCTTGAGAAAGGCTTGTATTGCTATACTTTCACCTTTGTTGTGTCCCACAGATTTTGAACAGTTGTGTTTTCTTTATCATTTGTTTCCATGAATTTTTTCAATTCTTCTTTAATTTCCTGACTGACCCATTCATTCTTTAGTAGGATGCTCTTTAGCCTCTATATATTTGAGTTCTTTGCAACTTCCCTCTTGTGATTGAGTTCTAGTTTCAGAGCATTGCAGTCTGAAATATGCAGGGAATGATCCCAATCTTTTGGTACTGGTTGAGACCTGATTTGTGACCCAGGATGTGATATATTCTGGAGAATGTTCCATGTGCACTAGAGAAGAATATGTATTCTGTTGCTTTGGGATGGAATGTTCTGTATATATCTGTGATATCCATCTGGTCCAGTGTGTCATTTAAGGCCTTTATTTCCTTGTTGATCTTTTGCTTGGATGATCTGTCCATTTCAGTGAGGGGGGTGTTATAGTCCCCTATTATTATTGTATTATTGTTGATGTGTTCCTTTGATTTTGTTATTAATTGGTTATATAGATGGCTGCTCCCATGTTAGGGGCATAGATATTTAAAATTGTTAGATCTTCTTGTTGGACAGACACTTTAAGTATGATATAGTGTCCTTCCTCATCTCTTATTATAGTCTTTGGCTTAAAATCTAATTTATCTGATATAAGGATTGCCACCCCAGCTTTTTTTAAATGTCTGTTAGCATGGTAAATTGTTTTCCACCCCCTCACTTTAAATCTGGAGGTGTCTTTGGGTCTAAAATGAGTTTCTTGTAGACAGCATATTGATGGGTTTTGGTTTTTTTATCCATTCTGATACCCTGTGTCTTTTGATTGGGGCATTTATCCTACTTACATTCAGGTAACTATTGAAAGGTATGAATTTAGTGCCATTGTATTGCCTGTAAGGTGACTGTTACTGTATATTGTCTCTGTTCCTTTCTGGTCTACTACTTTTAGGCTCTCTCTTTGCTTAAAGGAATGCTTTCAATATTTCCTGTAGGGCTGATTTGGTGTTTGCAAATTCTTTTAATTTTTGTCCTGGAAGCTTTTCATCTCTCCTTCTATTTTAAATGATAGCCTAGCTGGATATAGTATTCTTGGCTGTATACTCTTCTTATTTAGTGCTCTGAATATATCATGCCAGTTCTTTCTGGCCTGCCAGGTCTCTGTGGATAAGTCTACTGCCAATCTAATATTTCTACCATTGTATTTTACAGACATACAGATGGTCCTGAGCTGCTTTCAGGATTTTCTCTTTGTCACTAAGACTTGTAAGTTTTACTATTAGATGATAGGGTGTGGACCTATTTTTATTGATTTTGAGGGGGGGGTTCTCTGTTCCTCCTGAATTTTGATGCTTGTTCCCTTTGCCATATTAGGGAGATTCTCTACTATAATTCACTCCTCTCTCTCTTTCTTCTTCTGGAATCCCAATTATTCTAATATTGTTTCATCTTATGGTATCACTTATCTCTCGAATTCTCCTTTTGTGGTCCAATAGTTGTTTGTCTCTCTTTTGCTCAGCTTCTTTATTCTCCATCATTTGGTGTTCTATATCACTAATTCTCTCTTGCCTCATTTTTTATTGCACCTCATTAATAGCTTTTTTAGTTTCAACTTGGTTAGATTTTAGTTCTTTTATTTCTCCAGAAAGGGATTTTATTACTCCAGAAAGGGTTTCTCTAATATCTTTCATGCCTTTTTCGAGCCCAGCTAGCACCTTGAGAATTGTCATTCTGAACTCTAGTTCTGACATATTACCGATGTCCATATTGATTAGACCCCTAGCCATCGGTTCGCTTTGTGTTCTTTTTTTTGTGGTAAGTTTTTCTGCTTTGTCATTTTGTCCAGACAAGAATATATGAACGAGAGAATAAAATACTAAAAGGGTGGCAAAGACCCCAGAAAAATGTACGCTAACCAAATTGGAAGAATCCAAAACCAGGAGGGAGAGGAAAAGGGGAAAAAAAGAAATAAAAATAAAAAAATTTTACACATTAGATTGTGTGTAAAAAAATTACACATTACACACACATTAGACTGGTGAATAGAACAGAGCCACCCACTTAATTTTGGGTGTATTTTGGTCTCCTTGAAGAAACTACCTCCCAAAATTTTAAAGAAAGAAAAACTTATGTATATATAAAAATAAGGCTAGACATGATGAAGGGATGGAATATGACTGTACAGATGAGAATTAAAAAAAATTCTAAAAAAAGAATTGATGACATAAGTTGGTTGGAAAAAGAAAAAGAAGAGGGAGTGTGCTCAGGCTGGAGACTAGAACAAATCCATGTGCTAGATTAGGGTATATTTTGATTAGAAGAAATTGTACCCCCAAATTTAAAAAAAAAACCTACATGTATACAAAAAATTAGGTTAAATACAATGAAGGGATAAAATATGATATAACAATGAAGGTTTAAAAAGATTTTTTTTTTTAAGAAAGGTATTGTTAAGATAAACTAGTTCAAAAACATTAAAAGAGGAAAGAGGAAATGTTAAAAAAAAATAGGATAAGAAAAAAAACTAGGGCGCCTGGGTGGCTCAGTCATTAAGCGTCTGCCTTCAGTTCAGGTCATGATCCTAGGGTCCTGGGATGAGCCCCATATCGGGCTCCCTGCTCTGTGGGAAGCCTGCTTCTCCCTATCCTTCTGCTGCTCCCCTGCTTGTGTTCCCTCTCTTGCTGTGTCTCTGTCAAATAAATAAATAAAATCTTTTAAAGAAATATTTTTAAAAACTTAACTTTGCAAAACTAAAGGATCATGGGGAAAAAGCCACGAATTCTATGAGTTGCTTTCCCCTAGCTCTGGAGTTCCTCTGTTCTTGATCAGTGAGCTTGGTCTTGCCTGGATGTTCTTGCTGATCTTCTGCGGGAGGAGTCTGTCACAGATTCTCAAATGTCTTTGCCTGAGGCAGAATTGCACCACCCTTGCCAGGGACTGGGCTAAGTAATCTGCTTGGTTCGCTCTCAGAGCTTTTGTTCCCTGAACACTTTCTGTACTGCTTTGGAGGACGGGAATGAAAATGGTGGGCTCCCAATCTCTGTCCCAGAGGAGCCAAGAGCTCGGGGCCCCACTCCTCAGTGTGCCCTCAGATATAAGCAATCACTCTTGTCTCCCTGGTCTCTGGCCGCACTCTGAGCTCACTGGGCCTGTGACTGAACATTTCTATCTCTGGCACACAGTCCCATTTGGAGTCTCCAAACCCAGCAGAATCCTGCTGCACTGCTTCTCCTGGAGGAGGAAGGTGAGTCTCGCTGGATCTGCCACTTGTGGGGTCCCTGCTCAAAGAGCAGTGACCCAACTGTGCCTTGGATCATGGTTTAAGGTAACCCCGATCTGAAAGCTCACTCTTTGGCTCTGTTTCTGTAGTTGGCTTCCCTGCTCTGATACCTGGCAGCTCTGACACACTCAGACATGCCCAATCTTTCTGTGACCCCATGGGACCTGAGACCACGCTGTCCCCATGAGGGCTCCACCCCCACTTAGCCTCTGAAGTGATGTCCCTCAGTGGAGCAGACTTCTAAATTTCTAATTTTGTGCTCCACTGCTCCTCTGCTTGCTGGGAGACCCTATCCCCTGGTTCATCTTCCTGTCACTTTCAATTCACTTCTCCCCACATCCTACCTTTTGGAAAGTGAAATCAGAAAGGAAATCTAGGGGCGCCTGGGTGGCTCAGTGGGTTAAACCTCTGCCTTCAGCTCAGGGCATGATCTCAGGGTCCTGGGATCGAGCCCTGCATTGGGCTCTCTGCTCAGCAGGGAGCCTGCTTCCCTCTCTCTCTCTCTGCCTGCCTCTCTGCCTACTTAGGATCTCTGCCTGTCAAATAAATAAATAAAATCTTTAAAAAAAAAAAAAAAGAAAGAAAGAAAGGAAATCTACCTTTCTTTTCCTAGAATTGCTGCTCTTCTTTTCTATCTCCTTTTGAGTTTGTAGGTGTTCGGAATGGTTTGATAACTATCTAGCTGAACTCCGGAACCTGATGTCATTTCAGTCTGCTACTCCTCCACCATATTGCCTCTCACTCAAGATGATAATTTTTTAAAAAGTTTTTTTTGGGGGGTGCCTGGGTGGCTTAGTCGTTAAGCATGTGCCTTTGGCTCATGTCATGATCTCAGGATCCTGCAATCAAGCATCACGTCTGGCTTCCTGCTCAGTGGGAAGCCTGCTTCTCTTTCTCCCACTCCCCCTGCTCGTGTTCACTCTCTCTCACTGTCTCTCTCTCTCTCTCAAATAAATAAATACATCTTTTTAAAAAAAGTTTTTATTTATTCATTTGAGAGAGAGAGAAGGCACAAGCAAAGGGAGGGGCAGAGAGAGAGAGAGACAACCAGGCTTCTCACTGAGCAGAGAGCCCAATGCAGGGCTCCATCCTAGGACCCTGAGATCATCACCTGAGTGGGCCAAAGGCAGATGCTTAACCTACCATGCCACCCATATGCCCCGTAAAGATGATAATTTCTTTAAAAAAGAAGCAAGTATTAAAACTCTATGTTAGGATTGGCAGACTATGGTCCAAAAGCCAAATTGGCCTATTGCCTTTTTTTATATAGCTTGAATGCTAAGAATGGCTTTTACAATATAAAATAGGTGAAAAAAATCCAATTTTGTAGCATGTGAAAATTACATGAAATTAAGATTTCAGTGACTCTAAAGAGGTTCTTTGGAACACAGCCATACTCATTTGTTCATGTACTGTCTGCCTGCTTTTGCACTTCATTTTTTGGAAAAAAAAAATTGTTTTAAATTTTAATTTCATTATAATTAACATACAGTGTTATATTAATTTCAGGTGTATAAGATAGTGGTTCAGCAGTTCTATACATTACTAACACTCATCACAATCATCACAATAAGTATATTCTTTAATCCTCATCACCTATTTCCCTCCTTCCTTCTTCCCAGTAACCAGTTCTCTATACTTAAAAGTCTATTTTTTGTTTTTCTTTTTTTTTCTTTGTTGGTTTTTTTTGTTTCTTAAATTCCACATGAGTAAAATCATATGGTATTTGTCTTTCTCTGACTGACATTTCACTTAGCATTATGTTCTCTAGCTCTATCCATGTTGTTGCAAATGACAAGATTTCATTCTTTTTTATGGCTGAATAATATTCTATTGTGTATATATGCCACTTCTTATTTATCCATTTATAATTCTATGGACACTTGGGTTGCTTCCATAATTCACCCATTATAAATAACACTGCTATAAACATAGGGGTACATATACCTTTGGAAATTAGTGCTTTTGTATTCTTTGGATAAATACCTAGTAGTTCAAGTACTGGGTCATATGGTAATTCTAGTTTTCATATTTTTGAATAATGTACATACTGTCTTCCACAATGGTTGCAGAAGTTTGCATTCCTGGGGTACCTGGCTGGCTCAGTGGAAAGAGCATTCCACTCTTGATCTCAGGGTCATAAGTTTGAGCCGCATGTTGGGTATAGAGATTATTTAAAAATAAAATCTTAAAAAAATGTTTTGGAGCACCTGGGTGGCTTAGTTTGTTGAGTGTTGGACTCTTAATTTTGACTTGGTCATGATACCAACCCCCGCATCAGAGTCATGCTCAGTGGGGAGTCTGTTTGAGATTCTCTCCCTTTCCCTCTGACCCTCCCCCCACTCACTCATGCACTCTCTCTCTCTCAAATAAATATATAAATCTTTAAAAAAATGTTGCATTCCCACCAACATGGGTTCCTTTTTCTCCACATCCTTGCCAACACTTGTGATTTCTTATTTATTTTAGCCATTCTGACAGATGTGAGATGATCTCTGGTGGTGTTTTTGATTTGCATTTTCCTGATGATTATTGATGCTGAACATCTTTTCTTGTGTCTATTGGCCATCTGTATGTCTGGAGAAATGACTGTTCATGTCTGTGTGTGTGTGTGTGTGTGTGTGTTTGTGTGTGTTGAGTTGTAAAAGTTCTTTCTATATTTTGGATACTAACCCTTGGTCAAATATGTCATTTGCAAATATATTCTTTCATTCAGTAGGTTGTCTTTTGGTTCTCTTGATTGTTTCCTTTGCTGTGCAGAAGCTTTTTATTTTGATGTAGTTCCGGTAGTTTATTTTTGCTTTTGTTTCCCTTGCCTTGGGAGATGTATTTAGAAAAATGTTGCTGTGATCAATGTCAGTGAAATTATTGCCAGTGTTCTCTTCTAGAATGTTTGTGGTTTTAAGTCTCATATTTAAGTTCCTAATCCATTTTGAGTGTATTTTTGTGTGTGGTGTAAGAAAGTGGTCCAGTTTCATTCTTTTGTATGTAGCTATTTGGTTTTCTCAACACTATTTGTTGAAGAGACTATTTCCCCATTGCATGTTCTTGCCTCCTTTGTGGAAAATTAGTTGACCATAAAATTATGGATTTATTTCTGGGATTTCTGTTCTCTTCTGTTGTTCTATGTGTCTGTTTTTGTGCCAGTACCATACTGTTTGATTACTACAGCTTTGTAGTATATTTTGGATTTTGGGATTGTGACACCTCCAGTTTTGTTTTGTTTTGTTTTGTTTCCCAAGATTGTTTTGTCTATTTGGAGTCTTTTGTGGTTCCATTCAAATATTAGGATTATTTGTTCTAGTTCTGTGAAAAATACTGTTGGTATTTTGATAGGGAGTACATTAAATCTGTAGGTTGCTTTATGTAGTGTAGACATTTTTTTTTTAAAGATTTTATTTATTTGACAGAGATCACAAGTAGGCAGAGAGGCAGGCAGAGAGACAGAGAGGAGGAAGCAGGCTCCCTGCTGAGCAGAGAGCCCAATGCGGGGCTTGATCCCAGGACCCTGAGATCATGACCTGAGCCGAAGGCAGAGGCTTTAACCCACTGTGCCACTCAGGTGCCCCTAGTGTAGACATTTTAACAATATTTGTTCTCCCAATATATGATCATGGAATATCTGTTTGTATCGTCTTCAATTTCTTTCATCAGTGTTTTATAGTGTTCAGAGTAGAGATCTTTTACCTCCTTGGTTAAGTTTATTCCTTTGTATTTCATATGATTTTTATACTTTGTGCTGTTGATGTGATATATCATGTTGGTTGATACTGAGCCACCTTTGTATCTCAGGAAAAAATCCCACTTTATCTTGGTAAATGATTTGTTCGATTTGGTTTGCTAATATCTGGTTGAATATTTTGCATTTCTGTTCATCAGAGTTATTGGTCTGTAGTTCCTTCAGTCTGTCTCTCTTTTTTTGTAGTGTTTTTGTCTGGTTTTGGTATCAGGGTACAGGTGTCCTCATAGAATGAATTTGAAAGCTTTCTTTCCTCTTCTATTTTTCAGAATAGTTTGAGAAGAATAGGTATTAACTCTTTAAATGTTTGGTAGAATTCTCCTTTGAAGATGTCTGGTCCTAGACTTTTGTTTGTCAAAGTTTTTTGATTGCTGATTCCATCTCTCATGCTGGTGATCAGTCTGTTCACATTTTCTATTTCTTCCTGATCAAGTTTGGGAGGTTATATGTTTCTATTTCTTCTGGGTTATCCAATTTGTTGGCATATAATTTTTCATAATAGTCTCATAACCCTTGGTATTTTTGTGGTGTTGGTTGTTATTTCTCGTCTTTCATTTCTGATGTATTTTTGAGCCCTCTCTTTTTCTTTTGATGAGTCTGGCTAAAGGTTTATCAATTTTGTTGATCTTTTCAAAGAATCAGCTCCTGGTTTCATTGATCTGTTCTATTGTTGTTGTTTTATTTTCTATATTTATTCATTCCCTAATCTTTATTTTTTCCTTTCTTTTGCTAGTTTTGGGCTTTGCATTTTTTTTTTTTTTTTAGTTCCCTTAAGTGTAATGTTAGGTTGTTTATGTGAAGTTTTTCTTGCTTCTTGAGGTAGGCCTGTATTGCTATAAACTTCCCTTTAAAATTGCTTTCCTGCATGTCAAAGATTTTAGGCCATTGTGTTTTCATTTTCATTTGTCTCCATGTATTTTTCAGTTCCTCTTTGATTTCTTGGTTGACCCATTCATTGTTTAGTAGCCTGTAACTTAGCCTCTATGTATGTGTGTTTTTCCAGATTTTTTTTTCCTGTGGTTGATGTCTAGTTTCATACTGTTGTGGTTGGAAAAGATGCATGGTACTTCAGTCTTTGTGAACCTTTGTGAACTTGAGACTTGCTTAGTGGCCTAATATGTGATCTGTTCTGGAGAATGTTCCATATGCACTTGAAAAAAAACATGTATTCCACTGATTTAAGATGGAATGTTCTGAATATATGTTATATCCATGTGGTCAAATGTGTCATTCATAACCACTGTTTCCTTAATCATTTAATGTTTAGGTGACCTATCCATTGATATAAAGGATATTAAAGTCCCCTACTATTATTGTATTAGTATCAATTGCTCCCTTTAAGTTTCTTATTAGCTGCTATATATTTTCGGGTGTTCCCATCTTCTTGTTTGATGGTTCCCTGTGTGATTATGTACTGTCCTTCTTTGTCTTCTGTTACAGTCTTTGTTTTAAAGCCTATTTTGTCTAATAAAAGTGTTGCCACCCGGCTTTCTTTCACTTTCATTTGCATGATAAATGCTTTTGCATTTCTTTACTTTCAGTCTGCATGCCTATATCTTTATGTCTCAAGTGAGTCTCTTGTAGACAGTATATTGATGGGTCTTGCTTTTTTTTTTTTTTT
>PISX010007756.1:0-86837 GCA_004024625.1 Mellivora capensis
CTCTCTCTCTCTCTCTCTCTCTCTCGATCTGAAAAATAAATAAAATTTAGAAAAAAATAAAATAAAATAAAATGACAACTCACCATAAACATTGAAAACAGCAGTGGACATTCATAGAGATAGGATAGGCTACAAATTATGTATATTTGTCTTTATACTTGTAACTCCATAGTTTAATCATGGAGTGTAAGTCAATGAAGTAACCACTCCACTTAAATAATTGACAAAGTCTGGCACCTTCCAGCTGATTGTGACCCACCTTATTATGTCAAATAAGGTGAAAATCTTTTGAAGGGTGTGTTGCTGAACTATTATGCTGGCATTTTCAGTTTTCTATTAACATTTTCTAATAAATAAGAACAAGAGTTAAGATTAATGGAAGAAAGGCTTTAGAGAAAGTAAAATAGTGGCAACTGACATAGAAATTTGCCAAGTATAAAAAGCCACATAAACTGCTTTTTAAAAATTTTTTAAAATAAGAAACAAAATTTCATTGAACAGAAAGACTGAAGACTGGGGTAATTACACAGAATATTTTATAAAGGGGACAATTCCTAGTCCTCTTGCTGAACTAGAGAGCTTCACGTTGCACTGGAAGCCAGAGCCTCTAGCCAAAGAATGCAGGGCATACTCCTGATATCATTACCAGATTATCAGATATTAACTTTTTTTTTTGCACAATGATAATTATCATTGTTAAAAAGTTAAAAAATTAACTTTTTCCATTTTTGCTCTTATTCATGGTCAAATCTATCTACAGCCCTCAACAACAATGTGCCGTAAGTTTATTGCTTAAAATTCTTAACATATAGAAAAAGATACAAAGAAGACCTATATATCTATCAACAGTTGTCAGTATTTTGCCATGTTTGATTTTTTGTATATAGGTTTTTCTCCTAAACCATTTGAAACCTGTTTTATAGGTGTCGCTATTGACATCCAATTTTTTGAGCATCCATTTAAACATCTTTTTCTTGCATAACCACCATACTATCTCAGACCTATCATAATGTATTCTTATACCTGTCAAGGTGAACAATTCCCTAAATTTCCCTGGTTGTCCGAAAATGTCTTTAATAGCTGATCTCAAACCAAGATTTGATCTAGGATGATAAATTGAGTTCAGTTATATCTTAATTCAAAGCAGTTATTCCACATTTTCTTTGACAATCTTTTTATAAAAGATAGACCATTTGTCTTGTTTTATCTTTTTTTTTTTTACTTGTTTTAGGTCATTTGTCTTCTAGGATATTATATATTCTACATTTGTCTGTTTTCTTATGCTTTTTTTCATTTTTCCTAGCACTGTCCCACAGAACTTTTCTGCAGTGATGGCAGTATCCCATGCCATAGCCAGTAGACAGATAATAGCTATTGAGCATCTGAAATATGGATGAGTTTTTTTACTTTGGTAATGTTGGTTAGTTTAAACTGTGTGGCTATAGCTTGTCATATTGGACAGTGCAGCTCTAGCCCTTTAATTTTCTGTTCTATGAAAGTTAAATCTAACCACTTGTTACATATTTTTGGCCAAAAGCCTTTATGGGTTCTGTGTATATTGCATTTTGTCTAATCAGGAGACATATAGTCTTTCATCCCAATACATGCTATTTTATTTCAAAGGTTTTATGTATTTGAGAGAACAAGAGAGTGAGAGCATGCATGCATGGGGTGGGAACAGGAGGAACAGGAACAGACTCTGTGCTGAGCACAGAGCCTGTCTAGGGCCTCGAGATCATGACCAGAGCCTAAATCAAGAATCAGATGCTAAACTGACTGAGCCACCCAGGCTCCCTTTTATTTACTTATTTTCTTAGATTTTTAAAATTTATTATTTGAGAGAAAGAAAGGGTGTGAGCATAAGCAGGGGGTGGGGCAGAGGGAGAGGCAGACTCTGCTAGGCAGAGAGCCTGACGCAGGGCTCAATCCCAGGACCCCGAGATCATGACCTGAGCCAAAGACAGACCCTTAATGGACTGAGCCACCCAAGCACCCCTTTCTATTTTATTTTTTAAATAATCTTGACCCAACTTGAGGCTTGAACTCACAACACCTGTCAAGAGTCACACACTCCACTAACTGAGCCAACCAAGCACATCCCAACACGTACTGTTTTAAGTTTTTACTACTTAGTATTATCTTACAGATACTATAAAAATCTAATTTTGGGATTTGACTAATTTTGTGCAGGTGTTTGATCAAAGTACCAAAGCAAGAAAACAAGGACAAGTGGGGTTGAAATGTAAGGGGCATATGAGGAAGTTATATGAATAGCTAAGGATATATGGGGTATAAAGGAGGAGAACAATTTTAAGAGTTGTTAGCCATTTTAAATACATCAGAGAAGTCTGGGAAGATTATTGAGGAAGACAGTGAGGGCTTTGGAATATTTCAGAGTGTTCATGATCTTTGGAAAAGCAGTTTCAGAAGGGAGTTAGAGAAACCAGATGGATGTATTTGACCTTTAAAAAAATTTTTTGCGGGACGCCTGGGTGGCTCAGTTGGTTATCGGCTGCCTTCGGCTCAGGTCATGATCCCAGCGCGTCCTGGGATCGAGTCCCACATCAGGCTCCTTGCTTGGCAGGGAGCCTGCTTCTCCCTCTGCCTCTGCCTGCCACTCTGTCTGCCTGTGCTAGCTCTCTCGCTGTCTCTCTCTGACAAATAAATAAAATCTTTAAAAAAAAAATTTTTTTTTGCACCCAATGGTTGGTTGGTTGTTTTTTATGTTAATAAGCATGTAGCAGGAAAGGTTTTTTTTAAGTCTTTATCTATTTATTTAAGGTGGAGTGTATAGTGGGGCAGAAGGAGGAAGAATCTTAAGCAGACCTCTGTACTGAGCACAGAACCTGACACAGGGCTCTATCTTATGACCTGAGATCATGACCTGAGTGGAAACCAAGAGTCAGACATCGACTACACCAGTCAGACACCCCTAAGTACTTATTTTTTTAGAGCAGTTTTAGGTTCACTGCAAAATTGGGAGAAAGATACGGATTTCCCATATACCTGCCGACTCCCATTCATGCTACCCCTTCCCCATCATCAACAGCTCCCACCAGAGTGGTACATTTGTTATAGCAGATGAACCTACAGTGATACCTCGTTATCACCCGAAGACCTTAGTTTGCATTAGGGTTCATTCTTGGTGTTGTACATACTAAGGGTTTGGGCAAATATTAATGGTATGTATCCATCATTATGATATAACACAATCTTTTCACTTCCCTAAAAATCCTCTGTGCTTCATCTTTTTATTCCCTCTCCCAACCTCTTGGCAACCATTGACCTTTTTATGGTCTCCTTATAGTTTTACCTTTTTCAGAATGTCATATGGTTGGAATTGTACAGTATGTAGACTTTTCAGATTGGCTTCTTTTGCCTAGTATGCATTTAACATTCCTCCATGTCTTTTCATGGCTTGATGGTTGATTTCTTTTTGGTGCTGAATAATATTCCATTGTCTTGATGTTGTTCCAGTTTATCCATCCCCCTACTGAAAGACATCTTGGTTGTTTCCAAGTGTTGGCAATGTTTGAATAAGGCTGCTATAAATATCTGTGTGCAGGTTTTTTTGTGGAAAGGTGTTTTTAAGGAAAAAACTCAAGACACTGACTAGAGCATATCTGTGGAGAGAGCTATCTGCATAAATTAATTACAAGAAAATTAAGTGTAGAAAATGTGGTCTTAAGAGCAGGAAATACAATTATGGATTATATAATCTTTAGAGGAAAGCCTTCCTATACCTAATAAAGAAACCTACAATGGAAATAAAGGTATAACTAATAAAATAATAAGATTCTGGAAAAGGGGAAAGATCTTCATGGAAAAGAAAGGAGGCACTTAAATATAGAATAGGAAATAAGCTAATGGAAGTTAATTTTTAAATGGTTTCTCTTGTAAACTGAGATCCTCTGCAAAAAGGGTATAGTGGAATTGAGGTTTTGATGAGGTTTGGAAATGAATTTTTTAAATTGATAGACATTCATTAAGTCATTCATTCATTTCTTTTAAGGCAAATTCCTGAGCAATGGGACCTAATTTAAAAGTAAAAAATTCTTTTTTAAAAGATCTTACTTATTTGTCAGAGAAAGAGAGCACAAGCAAGCGGAACCATAGGCAGAATCAGAGGCAGGCTCCCTGCTGAGCAAGGAGCCTGATGTGTGATTCCATCCCAGGACCCTGGAATTATGACCTGAGCTGAAGGCAGATACTTAAATCAACTGAGCCACCCAGGTGTCCCTACAAGTAAAACATTCTTGATTTCTCTCCCTGTTTCTCCCTGTATAAAAAAAGTCATATCTGCCGGATCTCTAACATAAAACTGAATCTGAACACTTTAATTCAGCCTCTGTAGGCTATGTCCTAGGCATTAGTCAGACAAGACCTCAATCTGTCGTAGATCAGTACCCACAAAGTCCCTGCTGACATTGACTTTACATTCTGGGAACTGGGGAGGGAGGGTTGGGAGACAGTAAATAAGTAGACAAACATGGTAGTGGTGAAGCAGAGTAATAGCAGATGGATTAGCATTGGGGAGGAGGGGAAAGAATGCCTACTTAAAAGGAGGTTGTGAAGGAAAAGCATGGAGAAGATACTTGAAACACACAACAAAGGTTTTGTATTCAGACTATATGAAGAGCTAGAAATAAGGTAATAGCAGACAACACAATAGAAAAATGGGTAGGACCACTCAACAGGTGATTGGCAAAGAAGATATTCATGGGACCAATAGATATTAAAAAGGTGTTTCATATCATGAATCCTCAGTGAAATACAAATAAAATCATGAGATCCCATTTTACATTCACCAGAATGGTCGAAATGGAACACACTGATAATAACCAAATATTGACAAGGACGTGGAGTAAGTAGGATTCTCCAAGCTCTGTTGTGCATATAAATTGATATATTTTGGAAAACTGGTATCTACTAAAGTTGAACACACATATAAGCTATATGATCCAACAGTTTCACCTCTGGATTTATATTCAACATAATGCATGTACATATTCACTACAACCATGTTTATGGCAGTATTATTGGTCAAACACTGGAAATAACCCAAAAGTCCCAAGAGGAATGGATAGATTGTGATATAATTCAATCATAGAATAAAATACAGCAATGAAGATGAACAAATAAAACATAGTTAAATCTCACAAACAGGGAAGCCTGGGTGGCTCAGTTAAGCAGCTGCCTTCGGCTCAGGTCATGATCCCAGCGTCCTGGGATCGAGTCCCACATCGGGCTCCTTGCTCGGCGAGGAGCCTGCTTCTCCCTCTGCCTCTGCCTGCCACTCTGTCTGCCTATGCTCCCTCGCTCGCTCTCCCTCTCTCTGTGACAAATAAATAAATAAAATCTTTAAAAAAAATCTCACAAACATAATACTGATACAAGGCCAGATGCAGTATAATACATAGTAAAAACAGTATAATACATAGTAAAAACTGTATTTATGTAAAGGTCAAAAACAGGCACAATTTAAAGGGGTAGAATTCATCATAGAGGTTATCTTTGTGAAGGAGGGAGGGTATAGTGATTAGGACACTCCAAAGATTAAATAAATACAGAACAGAACCAGTTTTAGTTGCAACACTAGAGTATCTCCTTTGTTCTTGATGAATTTAAGAGTTCTAGTTCATGTTTGTATAACATGAGAAGAGGATAAGAAAGTACAATAAATTATAAGATTGATAATCACCTCCAAGTTCATTCATTTTAGTATGGTTCTTAATCCTGGCTACACATCACAAGCACCAGGAGAATTTAAAAAGCAGATTTGTAAGCCTTATCACCAAGAATTGGGGCCTGGGCTTGGTATTTTTTAAATGATCCATAGTACCTCACACCCATTAGTGTGCTTGCTGTTAAACAACAAAAAAAGTTGTGAAGATGTGGTGAAACTGGAACATTGTTGGTGGGAATGTAAAATGTTGCAGGTGCTATGGCAAACAGTACCCGGATTCCTAAAAAAAAAATTACCATATAATCCACCAATTCTCAGTTCTGCACTTCTGGGGTGTATCTATAAGAGTTGTAGGTAGGGTCTTGAAGAGATATTTATACATCCATGTTTATAGCACTATTCACAATAGCGAGAGAGGTGGAAGTTAACCAAGTGTCCACTGATGAATGGATGATTACACAAAGTACGGTATCTATGTATCGTGAAATATTAAACCTTATAAAATGAAGGAAATTCTGACATATGCTACAATATAGATTAATCTTGAGGACATTATGCTATGATAAATCAGGCACAAAAAGACAAATAACTGTATGATCCTACTATTATACCCAGAGTAGGTAAATTCATAGAAGTGGGATAGAATGGTGGTTGCCAGGAGCTTGGGGGAGGCAAGAATGAGGAGGTGTTTTTTTGTTTTTTGTTTCTTTTAGGATTTTATTTATTTATTTGACAGAGATCACAAGTAGGCAGTGGGGGGTGGGGAGTAGGCTTCTTGCTGAGCAGAAAGACCGATGCGGGGCTCTATCCCGGGACCCTGAGATCATGACCTGAGCCAAAGGCAGAGGCTTAACCCACTGAGCCACCCAAGCGCCCCAAGAATGAGGAATTATTTAATAGGTATAAAGTTTCAGTTTTGCAAGATGAAAAAGTCATAGATTAGTTGCTCAAAAATGATTATACCTAACTCTTAAAAATGGTTAAGATGATAGAGACACCTGGGTGCTCGGCTGATTGTGTCTGACTCTTATCTCAGCTCAGGTCTTGATCTCAGGCTTTTGAGTTCAAGCCTGGAGTTGGGCTCCTTGTTGGGTATTCAGCCTACTGGAAAAAAAAAAAGGCTATGATGGTAAATTTTATGTATTTTACCATAATTTTAAAAAAAGATTTTATTGATTTATTTGAGAGAGAGTATGGGGGAGTGGGAGAAGCAGACTCCCCACTGAGCAGAGACACCCCACCCTCCGCAATGCGGGGCTTGATCCCGTGATCCTGAGATCATGACCTGGGCCAAGGTAGCCACTTAACCAACTGAGCCACCCATGTGCCCCTACCATAATTTTTAAAGAAAGATTCAAAACTGGCTAATATGCAGTTGAGAACTAACGCTGCTTTAATGGAAACAAAGATCACACTGGCTAAATATAACACTGTTCTAAAAAAATGGACAACTTTAAAAAAATGGACAGTTTGGGGGCACCTGGGTGGCTCAGTGGGTTAAAGCCTCTGCCTTTGGCTCAGGTCATGATCCCAGGGTTCTGGGATCAGGCCCCGCATTGGGCTCTCTGTTTAGCAGGGAGCCTGCTTCCTCATCTCTCTTTGCCTGCCTCTCTGCCTACTCGTGATCTCTGTCTGTCAAATAAATAAATAAAATCTTTTTTTTTCTTAAAGATTTTATTTATTTATTTGAGAGAGAGGCAGTGAGAGAGCATGAGCGAGGAGAAGGTCAGAGGGAGAAGCAGACTCCCCGTGGAGCTGGGAGCCCGATGCGGGACTCGATCCCGGGTCTCCGGGATCATGACCCGAGCCGAAGGCAGTCGTCCAACCAACTGAGCCACCCAGGCGTCCAATAAATAAAATCTTTAAAAAAAATGGACAATTTGTTTAATAATTGCCCTTTTCATTTTGCTGAGATACTTGGTGTAGTACCTTTGCTCTTTTGTCCTTTAATGCTGTTTAGGAATGTTAGATACCATCTTTCCAAAATACAAAGTTTTATTTTTTTTTATTTTAGATGTAATAATATGTACTTAATAGTAACATTTTAATGTGTGTCATGTTTCTAGTATTAGGTTTTAAAGTAAATCACTTTAGGGATGCCTGGCTGGCTCAGTAGAGCATGTGACTCTCGATCTCAGGGTCAAGAGTTCAAGCCCTACATTTTGGGTAAAGCCTCCTAAAGTAAACAAATAAATCCCTTTATTTAAATTATACAGGAAAATCCTCTATTTTGCTTTTCTTCTTTAATTGAATTAATTTTAGGGTACATACATACATACCACAGTTATGTTTTAACATTTCCTGTTATTTCTTTTTTACCAGAAACTTACAGACTTTTCCTGCTAAGACTTCAATTTGTATTTTAGAAAGCCAGAAGAAATACTATGAAAGTTTGAGATACCTTAAATCATCCAGAGCTAAGGCATACATAATGAAACAACTCTTAGTACTTATACAGAAAGAGGTTTGTATTTGTTTACAAATGTATTTATCCCTTGGCTTTTTTGTTGTCTTAATCATAATGTGATGTAAAACATAATATTACTCTTTAACACTTGATAGTTTCTATAGAAACAATTTTAAATGTTCTTTGAAGGTAACTCAGTTTTACTTTTGTGTTTAAGGACATGTATTTATAGGCAACATTGTAATATCAGGATTTGATCCCATTGACAATGTCTCTGTCAAGTCGACAAACAGCTCTAGTTAACCCTCCACCACCAGAATATATAAATACTAAAAAAAATGGGCGATTGACAAATCAACTTCAGTATCTACAAAAAGTTGTCTTGAAGGCTTTATGGAAGCATAGTTTTTCCTGGCCTTTTCAGCAGCCTGTGGATGCCGTGAAACTAAAGTTGCCAGTAAGTATATCTTATGATTATGTTACTTATAAAGGAGAAAAACCCTATGAATCTCTGAAAGAAAAAAATAAACTAGTCTTTTTAAAAATTTTATTTATTTATTTATTTGGCAGAGAAAGAGATCACAAGTAGGCATAGAGGCAGGTAGAGAGAGAGGAGGGGAAGCAGGCTCCCTGCTGAGCAGAGGGCCTGATGCGGGGCTCGATCCCAGGACCCTGGGATCATGATCTGAGCCGAAGGCAGAGGCTTTAACCCACTGAGCCACCCAGGCGCCCCATAAACTAGTCTTTAATGTTATAAAATATATTTAATTTAATGAAGACCTCTAATTTATTCTATACCACTGAAGAATTTTCCAGTGAGTATTTCTCCTAAACAACAAAGCTCATTTTTCTGAGCATTGAAATTTCTTATTTTAACAGTTTGGTAAATTATAGTACATGTTTTCTTGTTAGAGAATGTGTTACCTGAATTTTTTTTTTTTTTAAGTTTTATCTATTTACTTTAGAGAGAACGTGTGTATGTGAGCAGGAGAAGAGGGAGAGGCTCCAGCAGGCTCTGTCCTGAGCCTGAAGTCTGATATGGGGCTCCATCCCATGACCCCAAGGTCATGACCTGAGCCAAAACCAAGAGTCAGATGCCCAACCAACTGAACCATCCAGGAACCCCTCACTTGTCCTTTTGGTACAAGGTTGTCATGAATATCCGCTTCTTCATGAAGTTTTTCTTGACACTTACTTCTTGGTAGACTCAGGTGCATCATATACAGAATTCAACTTTGAGCCTTCTCTTTGGTATTTTCAGCCATCTGATAACAGAATAGTTAAGTAATTTGTTGCATAGTAAACCATGGCACTGGGATTATACTCTGGATCTGTCAGACTCCATAAATTCTAGGTTTTTCTTCATGCCCTTCACTTTTTATTTTCCAGGATAGTTTTACTCTTACATTCTTGTTTTTGTGATTCTTTGTTATTTTTTTCTCTGGAAAAAAAAAATGCCATGGCAGTCAGCTTTCTCGGTATAAAATTTTCGGTCTCTAAATTATGGATTTTTAAAGGTAATCTAGTTACAAGTGTATAACCTCTTAAATCTACTTGTATACCAGTAGTTGTAGTGAATTTGTTCTTACTACTAACATTTAGAATTTCTTCTTAAAAACTAGGATTATTACACCATTATAAAGACCCCAATGGATTTAAATACAATTAAGAAGCGCTTAGAACATAAATATTATGTGAAGGCTTCAGAATGTATAGCAGACTTCAACATAATGTTCTCAAATTGTTATTTATACAACAAGGTATGTTGTATAAATTTATGTTACACTTGATAATTCTTTGCTCTTAATGAAGATATGTATAGAAAGTGTGCTGATTTCAGATTTCAGGTCTTGATTTGGGATATTTTACAGACTTTTTAAGGATAATATTTATTTTTTACTGGATTTTATAATTTTCATATATCTGTTTATTTAGACTATTTCCCATAATTTTGCCTGAATAGCTGTAATGGTTTGTTATGTTTTAAAAAATGAAATGCCAATGATAGATTGTTTCTGTAAGTATCATCTCAAAATATTCTCTGCCATACTTCTGCCATTTTAATTATAAATGGTAAACTTTATTATATACTAATCTTGGTTAAATGTTCATGGTATGAATGCAGACAAATTACATACATCTAAACTTCATGACAAGTTAACTTAAAGATGAGACACATTCTCTGTTATATACCAGTAGTAGTATTTGCATTTGTATTAATGAATTGACTTGTCTGATAATATATGTGGACATTTGACCTTAGTCTCCACTTTAGCTTTAATCCTATAAAACTGGATTTGTGTATTCATTTTTTTCTCCATAGAGTATTCCTGTTTCCCAGAGTACTGCATTCTTTTTAAGCTGTTCTGTATCTAAAAATTTTTAAACTTAAATCCCATTTATTCAAAAATCACTGGTAATGCTACAGTGTAATAGAAATTTTGGTTCCCAAACTCTCAGTGCCATCTTAAATTTAAGACTCTTAGCCAATATGATTTTTTAAAAAGTAACAATTCCAAGTGTCCTTTTACATTTAATATTTTAAAACAAGGTTCAGTAATTTTCTCCTTAAGTGCCTAACTTCAAAGTAAGTGTTCTCTGCTTTAGGCTTTTGCTTTGTAATCTACTTAGTTTTTTTTTAATCAGTAGCAAATAAAGCAAGCCAAAGACTTATATGCGGATAGTTAAGATTTAAAAATTGGAAAAAGAATTTAAAAACTGAATTAGCTCTGCTGTGTCATTTTATCACTTAGTTAATTGAAAACTGCATCACACCAAGTCAAATCATGTACTCTCCACAGCCATGAACATGTTTTGTTTTAACTTATTTGTGAGGTAGAAATTTTAATTTCCAAAACCTTTTTGTATTAGTAGGATTGGTTGGATTGTAACACTCTAGTACTCAGAAAGGCTACCTCAGTTATTTTTAGAAGTTAAAAGAGTAGAATGTTAGAATTTAAAATATGAGCTGATACACCATTTTCTGCACTTAACTTAGAAGCAATAAATAATGTTTAATAATATCTGAGAGTACTGTGTCACTGCCTTCTCTAAGGTAACCTGAATTGTTGAAATTTGTTACAGTGACCATATTGTGTAACCTTATGTTTATATATTTTCTAGCCTGGAGATGACATTGTTCTTATGGCACAAGCTCTAGAGAAGTTGTTTAGGCAGAAATTATCTCAGATGCCACAAGAAGAACAAGTTGTGGGTGGTAAGGAAAGAATAAAGAAAGGTAAGACAGAAGAGGTTTAAGTTTTCTTACTTTCTCTGTCTTTTGTATTATATATGAGTGTGTGTGTGTGTGTGTGTGTGTGTGTGTAAATATAATGACTAGAACTAAATAATAAATCCCTTGAAGGGGATAGATGTTCAGAAGTCCTTCCATATCCTGGGGCACCTGTGTGGCACAGTCAGTTAAGGATCTTATTCTTGGTTTTGGATCAGGTGGTGATCTTTGGGTGATGAAATTGAGCCCTGCACCAGGCTCTGCATGGAATCTGCTTGGGACTGTCTTTCCCTCTTCCTCTGGCCCCTGCCCTGTATGCATGTGTGCTTTCTCTCTTTCTCTCTCAAAATAAATGACTCTTTAAAAGAAAAAAAAAAGAAGTCCTTCTAAATCCTATTGTATTGGTATAAAATGTCTATTTAAACAGTAAGGCAGACTTTGAAAGCAAAGATGTATCATGCAAGATTAGGGAATATTGTGTTGATTATGGCCTCGGAGCCTGAGATTTCCTACAGTACAGTGTCATTCACATAGTAGGCATCCAGTAAAATTATTAGTATTTTTAGTGGCTCTTGTATCTGTGCTATAATAATAAGATAGCCAAAATTGTCAATGTTTTGTTGTATGAAAAGATCCCATAGCTAAGAATGAAATGTTACTGTTGGGTCTGAATATTCTCCTTTTTCTTAACTCTTAATTAAAAAACAAAAAAAAAAACTTTAGAGAGGAACGTTTTACAGCTAATAATTATAGTATTTAAATACAGAGTTAAAAAACTAATCTTAAGTAATCAAATGGATTTATTGTAGAGGTTAACCAAGGTTGTCATAGATGAAATGTTGGTTTATTTTTGGATCGCTAATGGTGTACATTTTAGATAAGTTCCTTAATCATTCCATGTTAGTTTCCTCAAGTATAATGTTAGGAAAATATTTCACTTTTGTGGTTGTAAATGTTTAAAAAGTAAACATTATTGTTTACTTTATAAATTACTTTATAAAATTGTTAAGTGGCTGGAATATAAGAGACTTACACCACTACAAAGATGGTTTGTATCGGTAATAATGTATGCTTTTTTCCCTTGTTGGTAGATCTTTAAGATGGGTCATGATTTAAAGCTTTACTCAATCCTGTGAGATATTCACTGTCTTATTAGAGTTCTTATTTTATTCTCACCTTTGGAAAAGCTTGATCTTAGGTCTGACAATATAAGACCTAGGGTTCTGAAAGAAGATTAAAATAAGCCCTTACAAGGTAGATAATATATAGATCAGTTTGCTATTTAAATTGTTAAAGCAAAGTGATAATTATTGCTGACTTAAAATAGTATCTCTAGCAAGGTAAAAATTACCTTTACAATGCTTCCCTTTAAAAAAGAAACACTTTAATATATTCTTAATGTTTAAGTTGTAGCTACTTGTTTCAGATGCTCAAATTACTGCTAAGAGCTTAAGTTTCCCTCAGAAAAAAATTCTTTGACTTCTCCTGTCAGTGTGTATATTCGGATGTTTGTCACTTATAATGCATATATTATAGCGTTACAAAGATGTGTAACCACTCTAACTCTCAAGTTCAATTTACATTTTAGTTAGAAATAAAACTTAAGGGGCGCCTGGGTGGCTCAGTGGGTTAAAGCCTCTGCTTTCGGCTCAGGTCATGATGCCAGGGTCCTGGGATCAAGTCCCGCATCTGGCTCTCTGCTCCGCGGAGAGCCTGCTTCCTCCTCTCTCTCCCTGCCTGCCTCTCTTGCCTACTTGTGATCTCTGTCTGTCAAATAAATTAAAAAAAAAAAAAAAGAAAGAAAAAGAAATAAAACTTAAGGGGCTACTGGGTGGCTCATTTGGTTGAGTGGCTGACTTTTAATTTGGGCTCGGGTCATGCTCTCAGAGTCCTGGGATTGAGCCCGTGTCAGGCTTTGTGCTCCACGGAGAGTCTGCCTCAGTTTTCCTTGTCTCCGCCCCCTGCTTTCTTGCTCTATGTCTCTCTCTAAAATGAATGGATAGATCTTTAAAAAAATAAAATAAATAAAACTTTTTAAAAACAATAAGATAATGCATTATAGTAAATGCCAGATGATATTACACATTGTACATGCAATGGTTCAAGAAAGTAAGAAGTTGGGGTGCCTGGGTGGCTCGGTGGGTTGGGGCCTCTGCTTTCGGCTCAGGTCATGATCCTAGGGTCCTGGGATTGAGCCCCACATCGGGCTCTCTGCTCCGCGGAGAGCCTGCTTCCTTCTCTCTCTTCCTGCCTGCCTCTCTTGCCTACTTGTGATCTCTGTCTGTCAAATAAATAAATAAAATCTTAAAAAAAAAAAAGTAAGAAGTTGATTCACACTGGTAAAGCTGGGGAAGGCTTTAGTGGTGATAGAACTTGAGTTTGGCCTTGAAGGATTGAAAGGATTTGGCTTTGGAGTAAAGATCTAGGTTTCCAAATAACTTTCTGGGAATATTCTGCTGCTAGTGTCATGGCATTTTTATGCACAGTGGTAGGGAAACTGTCACATGACAGTAGGTAGTCTAAATAATGGCAAAGAAAAACTCTAAATTTAGTACCTTAAATTGAATTGGTGTTGATTTATTGATTGATGAAATTAGTTGAGTTACTTTGAGGTGCTACAACACAGTTCTAGTTCTTGGGATATATCAGTGAATGAAACAGAAACGTTTGCCATCTTGGAGTTTACATTCTAGTAGAGAAAGAGAGGCAAACAAACATGAGGGGTTCTGAGTGGGCCTCATTGAGAACTTAAGATTGGAACAAAGAAGAACCTTCCAGGCAGAGGGATCAGTTGAGCAAAGGTCTGTAACAGGATCCTTTACTCTTCTGTCACTTTGGGCCATGCCTTCAAGACCTGGATCTTTCCTCTTTCCTCTTCATCTTATCAAGGATTTTATTCTTTTGGTTCTCCTCTTTGTTTTGTACATCATTAAACTCTCCTTTGTAGAGTTCGTCTCATTACTCTATAAACATGCTCTAGTATCTTTTTTTTTTTTAAGATTTTTAAAAAATTTTTTATTTATTTGTCAGAGAGAGAGAGCGTGAGAGAGCGAGCACAGGCAGGCAGAGGCAGAGGGAGAAGCAGGTTCCCTGCCGAGCAAGGAGCCCGATGTGGGACTCATCCCAGGACGCTGGGATCATGACCTGAGCCGAAGGCAGCCACTTAACCGACTGAGCCACCCAGCCATCCCTGCTCTAGTATCTTTTTAAAGTTCATCTTTTACTTGTCATTTTCCCACTACTGTCCCATTTTTTTTTGTTTTTCTCTTATATATTCATGAAATTCACTTCAGTGTAGGTTCTAGCCTCACTGCATCACCAAGAAGATTCTTACCACACTACTTAAAAAATTCTTGTCAGTCGGGGTCTCTTACAGTTCTTGATGTGGCAAAATTTAAGTAATATTTTTCTATTCTCACTTTACTTGACCTCTGTCAGTATTTGCGTTAGAAGGCTATTATCCCTTTTCTTTTTTTTTTCATTGATTAAAGAATATACATTTTATTATTCATAAATCCAAAAATAGAATATTTGTTACCTTATTACAGTTTGGAGTTTTTTTCTCACCAAATCAAATTTTATTTGGTCAAGGCAGGCACTGGTAAGTAGATAAATACTTATAATAATGGTTGTAATTACTATGTTCACTCTTTTAAAATTTAAATTCAATTAATTAGCATACAGTGTATTATTAGTTTCAGAGGTAGAGTTCAGTGATTGATCAGTCTTATAGAATACCCAGTGTTCCATTACATCACATGCCCTCCCCAGTGTCCATCACACAGTTACCCCACCCACCCCTACCCCTCTAGCAATCCTAAATTTGTTTCCTATGATTGAGTCTCTTTTGGTTTGTCTCCCTCTCCGATTTTGTCTTGTTTTATTTTTTCCTCTCTTCCTCTATGATCCTCTGCCTTCTCAAATTCCACATAGGAGTGGAGATCATATGATAATTGTCTTTCTCTGATTGATTTATTTTGCTTAGCATAATACCCTCTAGTTCCAACCATGCTGTTGCAAATTGCAAGATTTCATATTTTTTTTTTGGATGGCTGAGTATATTCCATGGCATACGTATCGCACATCTTCTCTAGCCATTCATCTATTATTGATGGACATCTGGGCTCTTTCCATAGTTTGGCTATTGTGGACATTGCTGCTATCAACATTGGGGTGTAGGTGCCCCTTTGAATTACCACATTTGTATCTTTGGGGTAAATACCCAGTAGTGCAATTTCTGAGTCATAGGGTAGCTCTATTTTCAACTTTCTTTGAGGAACCTCCATACTGTTTTTCCAGATTGGCTGTGCGATCTTCCATTTCCACCAACAGTGTAGGAGGGTTCCCCTTTTTACACATCCTTGCCAACATCTCTCATTTCCTGACGTTAATTTTATCCATTCTGCCTGGTGTGCGGTTTTAATTTGTATTTCCCTGATGTTGAGTGATGTTGACATTTTTTCATGTGTCTGTTGGTTATTTGTATATCTTTAGAGAAATGTCTGTTCATGTTTTCCACCCATTTCTTGATTGGATTATTCTTTGGGTGTTGATTTGGTTATAGATTTTTGGATACTAGCCCTTTCTCTGATATGTCATTTGTAATTATCTTCTCCTATTCTGTTGGTTGTCTTTGGTTTTGCCATCTATTTCCATTTCTGTGCAAAAGGTTTTTATCTTGATGAAGTCCCAATAGTTCATTTTTGTTTTTGTTTCCCTTGTCTCTGGAGACGTGTCTAGCAAGAAATTGCTACAGCTGAGATTGAAGAGGTTGCTGCCTCTGTTCTTGTCTAGAATTTTGGTGGATTCCTGTCTCACATTTAGGTCTTTCATCCATTTTGAGTTTACTTTTGTGTATGGTGTAAGAAAGTGGTCCAGTTTCGGAACACCTGGGTGGCTCAGCTGGTTAAGCAGCTGCCTTCGGCTCAGGTCATGATCCCAGCATCCTGGGATCGAGTCCCACATCAGACTCCTTGCTCGGCAGGGAGCCTGCTTCTCCCTCTGCCTCTGCCTGCCAGTTTGTCTGCCTGTGCTCTCTCTCTGACTAAATAAATAAATAAAGTCTTAAAAAAAAAAAAAAGAAAGTGGTCCAGTTTCATTCTTCTGCATGTGGCTGTCCAATTTTCCCAACTCCATTGGTTGAAGAGACTCTTTTTTCCATTGGACATCTTTCCTTCTTTGTCAAAGATTAGTTGACCATAGAGTCTAGGGCCATTTCTGGGTTCTCAATTCTGTTCCATTGATCTGTGTTTTTGTGCCAGCATAGTATCAACTTGATGATTATAGTTTGTAATAGAGCTTGAAGTCTAGAATTGTGATGCCACCAGCTTTGGTTTTCTTTTTTAACATTCCTTTGGCTATTCGGGGTCTTTTCTGGTTCCATACAAATTTTAGGATATTTGTTCCAGTGCTGTGAAAAAAGTTGGTAGTATTTTGGTACAGATTGCATTGAATATATAGATCGCTCTAGATAGTGTAGACATTTTAACAATACTTGTTCTTCCAATCCATAAGCATGGAACGTTTTTCCCTTTCTTTGTGTCTCCCTGAATTTTCTTTCATGAGTGTTCTATAGTTTCTAGAGTTCAGATCCTTTACCTCTTTTGGTTAGATTTATTCCTAGGTATCTTACAATTTTTGGTGCAATTGTAAATGGGATCGACTCCTTAATTTTTCTTTCTTCTGTCTCATTGTTAGTGTATAGAAATGCAACTGATTTCTGTGTATTGATTTTATATCCTGCCACTTTGCTGAATGCCTGTATGAGTTCTAACAATTTTGGGGTGGAGTCTTTTTGGTTTTCCACATAGAGTATCATGTCATCCGGGAAGAGTGAGAGTTGACTACTTATTTGCTAATTCAGATGCCTTTTATTTTTGTTGGCTGATTGTTGAGGTTAGGACTTCTAGTACTGTGTTGAAAAGCGGTGGTAATAGTAGACACCCCTGCTGTGTTCCTGACCTTGGGTAAAGAGAATGATATTTGCCGTGGGCTCTTTATATATGACTTTTATGGTATTGAGGTATGTTCCCTCTATCCCCCCTCTATCCCTACACTGAGAATAGTTTTAATCAAGAAAGGATGTTGTACTTTGTCAAATGCTTTTTTTCATCTATTGAAAGGATCGTGTGTTTTTTTTTGTTTTTGTTTTAGATTTTATTTATGTATTTGACAGAGATAGAGAGCATAAGTAGGCAGAGCAGCAGGCAGAGGGATTGGGAGAACCAGGCTCTCCACTGAGCAGGGAGCCCGATGCAGGACTTGATCCCAGGACCTATGATCATGACCTGAGCCAAAGGCAGATGTTTAACTGACTGAGCCACCCAGGCACCTAGGATCATGTGGTTCTTGTCCTTTCTTTTTTATTAATGTAGTTAGTGTATCACATTGTTTGATTGATTTGCAGATGTTGAACCACCCTTGTAGCCCAGGAATAAATCCCATTTGGTCATGGTGAATAATCCTTTTAATGTACTATTCCTTGAAATGCCTTTATTCTTGGTGCACACTCTAATTTTGTGAGTTTACTCCCCACTGTGTAGTCCTCTTAGCATTATCCATTTTTATTAAACCTCTAAAATATTGATTGGAGTTTTCTTTTCAGGGCTTGATGTTAGGTAATTCTTTTTCCAAATACCATCTGTGTGCTGTTAATCCCCAAATTATATCTCTAATACAGCCACTAAACAGTTCCACTTAGATGTCTTATACAGATCTTAACATTAACTGGCTCACAGTTAAACACTGGTGTTCCTCAGATTATTCTGTGTAACAGAAAATGGTACTAATACACAGTTATTCAAGCTAGAATAGTAGAAGTTGTCCTTGATTCCTTCCTTTCTCTCACTCTTTTTCACATTCTGTTCATTAATAAGTCGTTTGTATTCAACCCTCAATTTGTTTTTATAATTATCCTTGTTCAGGCTACCATTGTCTTATTCCCTGTGATCCTGATTCTTCTATGTGGTCTGTTGTCTACACAGTAACAAAGCCGGTATTTTAAAAATAAACTAGAGGGCACCTGGGTGGCTCAGTGGGTTAAGCCGCTGCCTTCGGCTCAGGTCATGATCTCAGGGTCCTGTGATCGAGCCCCACATCAGGTTCTTTGCTCGGCAGGGGGTCTGCGTCCCCCCTCTCGCTCTCTCTCTCTGCCTGCTTGTGATCTCTGTCTGTCAAATAAATAAATAAAATCTTTAAAAAATAATAATAAACTAGAATTCATCATTAGCCTGCATAAAGCCTCTCTTTAGTTTCTCATGTTAAAATGAAGTCTGAATTCCTACTGTGGCCCTTTGTGATCTGGTATTTGCTCAATTCTCCATTCTCATCTTGAGCATCTTTCTCCTCAGTCACTGAAGTTTTCCCTACTGATTGTCTTGAAATACATTTTTACTGCCGTCCCATTCTCTGACTGGCTACTTCTTAAATTCACAGTAAAATCTTAATTGGTACCTCTTCAGAGAGGCCTCCTTGGCTTATCTTTATACTAGGTCTCTGTCTTAATTTAGTCAGCACCCCATTTATTTCCATTTTGGCACTCAACATCACTTGTAATCAATTTGATATTTTTTCTGTTTCTTACCCTAGAGAATGTGCTCACCAAGGACAGAAACTGTGTCTATCTTGTTCATTGTTGTGCCCTAGCACCTAGAAAGGTGGCCTGATACATAGTGTGGCATGCAATATATGTTCATGGGGTCCTTTTAAGTTCCAAGTACTGTATTGTGCCCAAGATATATTGTAGAGATTGGAACAAAGTTCCCTTCCCCTCACAGAGCTTTTTGTTCTAGTTCACAAATTTGGTAAAATTAAGTAAATGTAAGTATTCCTCATTATACTTAGCTGTTTAGCTCCTGAGTTCAAAGAGCCACAGTTGGGATATCAAAAGATACGAGGTTATCTCAGTTTATTTGGTTCCTAAGTTTTAATTTGTGGATAATGAGAACTCAGAGATTGAGGAATACAAGTCCTGTCTTAAAATATATTCTAACCTTTTTGGTTCCTGAGTTTGTTAAGAATTCAAAGGGTCAGGGATAACCTATATGTTGTACATCAAATGTGATAATAGCAGGGAAAAAGTAAGAATAAGAGAACAAGAAAGTAGTGGGGTTCAGAAGAGAGTTGTTTTACATAGGATGGCCTGAGAAGGTAACATTTCAGTAAAGACATAAAGGGAATTCGGGGTGAGCCATGAGGCTATTTCCTTCCAGGCAGAGAGAATAGTCTGCTTATGCTTACCATATTTGAGGCTTTGTGGCAGAGCAGTAGGCTGAAGTGAATTAAGGTGGCGGGGGGGGGCGGGAGTGATAGGAAGTGAGGTTGGGAGAGGGGAATGCACGTGGTAGAGAAATCATGCGGGTCCTTACAAAGCATTGTAGGTTTAAAGTCTCCAATATTATATATAAATTGCTCTGACAGATGTTAGCAAGTGTGTGGGGGAGGGTTTCAAAGGGGAATTGGGAGTGTATTGTGTTTATATTGCTAAAAAGCTGAACTACATGAATTAAAATAGAATACAAAGAAAAATAGTTTATGTTTTACTCACATATTGACTCTTGTTCACACTTTACTAGGCATTCAACATAATGTAACAGTTCCTTCTGTTAAAGAAAAACAATCCCCCACAGCACTAGAACAAGTATTTAAGCCGCAAGTGATTCCCTCTGTATTTCCTGAGACATCAGTTTCTCCTTCAAACATGGCCCAAGGTACTCCACTGAACTCGACCTCACAAACAGTGGCCCAGGTAAGTTCACTATAGCTTTAAAATGTTTCCATGTAAGGAGTTGTGATGACTAAACCTTTTTTTAAGTTGATGTGAAAATCTGTCTTCAGCTTACTGCAGTCAGTCTTTTTGTCTGTGTACATTTTGTAACAAGAGACCTAGGATGTGAACCAAATTTTAGAGATTTCTTATAAAATTTGTACTGATTTACTATATTTTTAGTGTTACTATCAGTTGCCCACCTACCCATTTTGTGTGTTATATAACTTCTTTTGGGTTGATAATTTAAAATTGTATACCATAGCTGATTTCAGGTATTCAGAAACTTGTTTTTGTGTAACTATGACTTATTTTTCCATATATCTTTCATTTAGGTTTACACAAGACAATTCTTTGAATATTAGGAAGAAAATACTTGAACTATTTACTTATAAAAGAGAAATTAAGCTTTACTAATATTTAATATAAGAAAGACTTGATGCTCTTAAGTTTGAAAACTTGCTCTGAATGCCCCCTTAATTGTAGTTTTTATTGTTGTTGAACTGTTCCAGGTTACGAGGGGTGTGAAGAGGAAAGCAGATACCACAACTCCTACAGCTTCAGTAGTTAAAGCAAGTGGCGAATCTTCCCCAATGCTTGCGGAAAAGAAATCACTGAAAATGCCACCTATAAGAGAGAATGTGCTGAAGACTGTTTTGCCAGATTCTCAGCAACAGTGTAAAGTTGTAAAGAATGTTAAAGTGACCGAACAGTTAAGGCACTGTAGTGAGATTCTTAAAGAAATGCTTGCAAAGAAACACTTGTCCTATGCATGGCCCTTTTATAACCCTGTTGATGTTAATGCTTTGGGGCTCCATAACTACTATGATATTGTGAAAAATCCAATGGATCTTGGAACTATTAAGGTAAATGTTGTCTTAATAGAAGAAACTTCTTTTCTTGATTATAAAAGTACTCTTGTTCAGTGTAAAAAATTGTTTTAATTCAGGAAAAGATAAAGAAGAAAATTAAAATCATTAGTAGGTCATATCACCTGGAATGAATCATGGGAAAAATTTTAAACATCTTTCTTTTTCTTCTGTTTTCTTCTATTGTTCTTTACCACAATGTTTGAGTTGCAGTATGTAATATAACTGTACCTTACATTTTCACATACTATGTTGTAGATATTTTCTCGTTATATACTCAAGGTTATATTTTTAATAATTGCATGATTCTGATGTAATTTTGGGGAGGGGAATAAGGCATTGATATAGTTTCCAATCCCTCTCTACATTTTTTGGTGGGAATGTCTATTGCCTTCGTCAGATTTTTTAAATTACTATTTTTTTAAATTTGATTTTTAAGTAAACTCTGCCCCCAGCATGGGGCTCAAACTCATGACCCCAAGATGAAGAGTTGCATGCTTTAGCAATTAAATCAGCCAGGCACCCCTTAATTTTTAATTGAGGTATAATTGACATACAATTTTATATGATTAAGGTGTACAACACAATGATTTGACAATTCTATACTTTATTTAGTACTCACCGTGAAAGTATAGTAACCATCCATCACCATAACAATGTTATTACAATATTGTTGATTATATTCCCTGTTCTATACTATTCATCCCTGTGGCTTATTTTGTGAGTAGAAGTTTGTACCTCTTAATCCCCTTTGCCTATTTCATTCATCCCCCTCTCTCCACCTTGCAATCATCAGTTTCTTCTCAGTACTTATGAGACTGTTTCTGTACATATGTGTGTTGTTTTGTTTTTAGATTCCACATACAAGTGTGATGATAATGGTATTTGTCTTCCTCTGTCTTAATTCACTTAGCATAAATATCCTCTGGGTCAGTCCACGTTGTTGCAGATGACAAGATCTTATCATTTTTTTATGGCTGAGTAATATTCCGTGCACGCACACGTGTGTGTGAGATCCATTCATCTATTGATGGACTCTGAGGTTGTTTCAATACCTTGGCTATTGTAAATAATACTGCAATAAACGGAGGTGCATATATATTTTTTTTAATTAGTGTTTTCATTTTCTTTTTTTTTTTTTTTAAGATTTTATTTATTTGTCAGAGAGGAAGAGAGAGAGCGAGCACAGGCAGACAGAGTGGCAGGCAGAGGCAGAGGGAGAAGCAGGCTTCCCGCCGAGCAAGGAGCCCGATGTGGGACTCGATCCCAGGACACCGGGATCATGACCCGAGCCGAAGGCAGCCGCTTAACCAACTGAGCCATCCTGGCATCCCGTGTTTTCGTTTTCTTAAATGAATTATATATATACTTGGATATTAACCCCATATCAGATACATAATTCACATATCTCTTCTCCTATTCAGTTGGTTGCCTTTTTTGTTTTATGATATTCTTCACTATGCAAAAGCTTTTTTGTCTGATAGACTTTATTTTTGCTTTTGTTTCCCTGGTCTGAGGGTAGACATCCAGAAAAATGTTACTAAAACTAAAAATGTTACCCATGTTTAAGAGATTACTACTTGTATTTTCTTCTAGTTTTATGGTTTTTATGTTTTATTTAGGTCTTTAATGCATTTTGAATTTATTTTTATGTATAGTGTAGGAAGGTGGTTCAGTTCTGCACTTAACTCTAGTTTTTGCAGCAACATTTGAAGAGACTGTCTGTTCTCCATTGTATATTCTTGCCTCCTTTGTCAGAAGTTAATTGACCATATAAATGTTGGTTTATTTCTTTCTGTCCTGTTCTGCTGATGTGTGGGTCTGGTTTTGTGCCAGTACCTCACTGTTTTGATTACTGTAGATTTGTAATATATCTTGAAATCTGGGATTGCAATACTTCTAGTTATGTTCTTTTTTTACAATTTTTTCATTTTTTAATAAACATATAATGTATTATTATCCCCAGGTCTAGTTATGTTCTTAAGGTTGCTTTGGCAATTCACTCTGTGGTTCCCTAAAATTTTTAGGATTATTTGTTCTAGGTCTGTGAGTACTTCTGTTGGCATTTTCATAGGGATTGCATTAAATCTGTAGATTGCTTTGGGTGGTATGGACATTTTAACTATTCTTCCAGTTCATAAGCATGGTTTTTCTTTCCATTTATGTCTTCACTTTCTTTTATCAGTGTCTTATAATTTTCAGAGTACAGGTCTTGTACCCTTTGGTTAGATTCATTCCTAGGTTTTTGTTTTTGCTTTTTGGTGCAATTATAAACGGGATTGTTTTTCTTGATTATTCTTTCTGCTACTTTGTTATTAGTATGTGGTTGCAGCATATTTCTGTATATTAATTTTGTATCCTGCAACTCTACTGAATTCATTTATTCTAATAGCTGTTTGGTAGAGTTTTTAGGTTTTTCTATATACAGTATCATCTCATCTATAAATAGTGACAGTTTTACTTTCCCCTACCACTTTGAGTACCTTTTACTTATTTTTCTTGTCTGATTGCTGCAGCTAGGATTTTTAGTACTATGTTGAATAAAAGTGATGAGAGTGGACATCCCTGTTCATGATCTTAGAAGAAAAGCTTTCAGTTTTTCACCATTGAATATATTAGCTGTGGTTTTTCATATATGGCCTTTATTATATTGAGGTATGTTTGATTTAAACCCACACTGTTGAGAGTTTTATCATGAACAGATTTGAGTTTTGTCATATTTTTTCTACATATATTAAGATGACTGTATGGCTTTTACCCTTCATTTTATTCATGTATTATATCCCATTGATTGATTTGTAGATATTGAATCATCCTTACATTCCTGGGATAAATCCCACTTGTTTTTTTTGTTTTTGTTTTTGTTTTTGTTTTTTAATCCCACTTGTTTATGATGAAAGAATTTTTGCTAATATTTTGCTGAGGATTTTTGCATCTATGTTCATCAGGGGTATTGGCCTGTAATTTTGTAATTTTTTTTTTTTAGTAGTGTCTTTATTGTTTTGTTATCAGGGTGATGCTGGCCTCATTGAAGGAATTTGGAACTTTTTATTCCATTTATATTTGTTTGAATAGTTTGAGGAAGTTAGGTATTAACCTTTTTAATGTTTGGTAGGATTCCCTTGTGAAGCCATGTGGTCCCAACTTCTGTTTCTTGGGAGTTTTTGATTACTGATTCAATTCCATTATGAGTAATTGGTCTGTTCAGATTTTCTATTTCATCATGACTTAATCTTGGAAGATTGTGTGTTTCTGGGAATTTATCCATTTTTTCTAGGTTATCTTAATTTGTTGTCCTATATATATATAATTTTTGGTAATAGTCTCTTATCCTTTATATTTCTATGGATTGGTTGTTTCTTCTCTTTCATTTCTGAGTCCTCTTTTTTTGATGTGTCTGGGTAAAGGTTTATCAATTTTGTCTTATTTTTTCAAAGGATTGGCTCTTGCTTTCATTTGTCTTTTTTGTTGTTTTTTTAGTCTCTTCATTTCCGCTCTGATGTTAGTCTTTCTTTCCTTTTACCTATTTTGTTCATTTTTAAATGTCTTTTCATTTTGAGGAAATTTTTAATAAAAATCTTTCATTTAAATGTTCAAGGTTGGTTTGAGGAATTTATCTTTTCATTGCTTTCCTAGGATCATATTTGTCTAAGATTGTCTGGAAATGCACTGTTTTCCTGCTTTTGTGATTATGTTCCTCTTCTTTTCTTTCTTTTTTTTTTTTTTAATACTTGGAATATCAATCTTCCTTACCTCAACTTGTCAAAATTCATTGGATATTCTCAAGGTCAAAAAATACAAAACAAATACAGTAGGATTTTAACATTTGCCAAATTTGGAGGGTGGGTGTCTGTTTTGGGTATTACCTGTGTTCTTATGTATGTTTCAACTATTTCATAATATAAATAATTAATGTAAATGCTCAAATGATTATTGGACTGTGTTGTTTGTGAATCCTGTAGTTTTTCCTTAATTTAGGGGAAAATGGACAACCAAGAATATAAAGATGCATATGAATTTGCTGCAGATGTTAGATTAATGTTCATGAATTGCTACAAATACAATCCTCCGGATCATGAAGTAGTAACAATGGCAAGAATGCTCCAGGTAAGTTGATAGGTGTGCTCTGAAAGTGAGTTTTCTCTGAACATAGTTTGGAAATTTTATTTTATTTCTTTAAAAGATTTTATTTACTTGAGAGAGCAAAAGTGAGAGAGATCACAGAAGGAGAGGGAGAAGCAGACCCACCACTGAGTAGAGAGCTCGATGCAGGGCTTGATCCCAGGACCCTCAGATCATGACCTGAGCTGAAGGCAGACACTTTGACTGAGCCTCCCAGGTGCCCCTAGTTTAGAAATTTTAGAGAACCATAACTCAAAAAATAAAGAATGCCCCACTTCCCAAATATAAAGCACAATTTATTAAGTAAATCGACTCTTAAAATGGGGTTGATTTTTAAGGTATAGTACCCATTAGTAACAAATCTTTTAAGGAGGCTGCATTATACATAGAGGATATGGGGGAAATATTAGTGAAGAGGGAATGGTAGATAGCTTGAGATAGGATTGACTAGAACCCATGTTTTCCTGAAGGTAAAGCTCTAGGACTTTTGAGTGGAATGTGGTGGAGTGGGAGGTAGTGGAATGATGCATCAACCATAGAGCAGGAGCTCCTTGAAAGAAGGTCCTCTATACAGCTTAAGAGGTCTATCTTACATGGAAGAGAGGAGAAAAGTTTTAAGGTTGGTAGGCAAGGAAGCATGAGTCTTATGTTACTTCTTTGGTTACCCCCGCCCCCCGTTTTACAGAGATAAAATGGACATATAATACTGTATACATTTAAAATATAGAATGATTTGATATATATACTATGCAATGATTACTCAAAGGAAAAATAGAATTATCATCAAAATATGACATTTGCTAAAGGGTGTTACTGCTATATTAAGTTAGAAATACAGAAAATCTTTATATAGTCTAATTTTTCATTATAGGATGTTTTTGAAATGCATTTTGCAAAAATCCCAGATGAACCTGTGGAGAGTATGCCTGTCCACTACATAAGAACAGACAACACAAAAATCCTTGGTAGAGAAAGCAGTAGTGAAGCTTCCTCTGAAGGTAACTCTTCCGGGGATTCTGAAGATGAACGAGTTCAGCGTCTTGCAAAGCTTCAGGAGCAGGTAGTTGATTGTATTGATGAAAGTTTTTGTATTTTTATGAGCTGTTGTTGCAGATCTATTATAAAATCTTTTTTGTAGATTAAAAGCTGTTACATTTAGATCACTTAGGAGCTATGACTTTGTTTACTTCCTGCCACATTTGTAATGTTTAGTGATCTTTCTTACATAAAGATCTATGTATCTTAAAATTCTGTTACCTTTCTAACCCCAAGGAATTTATTCTCATTGAAATAATTTATATGACATAATCCAAGATATTTTATGGATGAGGTTTTGTTCAATATTGCTACCTTTTGTGATACAGTGTTAATCTACTCCTAGCTCAAGCCTGAAAGAAAACAAAGTTGAGATTACCTGGAAATGTTAATTTTCGTGGTCTGTTTTTAGTTGAATATCTTAGTTTATGGGTTGAGCACAGAATAGTATTTCTGAGTTAATATAATCTATGCCCTTCAAAATAATGAATTTGTGGAATGAAATTAGAACTTGAAGGAAATATAATATGAAATGAATTTCAAAAGGATAGGGTTGACTTTTGAGTGCCTTCATTTTTTTCCTAATGTGTTTAGAGCCATGAATGTTTAAAGAATTTTTTTCTTTATTAGCTGAAAGCTGTTCATCAACAGCTACAGGTTCTCTCTCAAGTACCTTTCCGCAAGCTAAAGAAAAAGAGTAAGTCTAAAAGGGAAAAGAAGAAAGAAAAGACTAATAACAGAGATGAAAATCCAAGAAAAAAGTTTAAGCAAGTGAAATTAAAGGAGAAGTCCAAAAGCAAGTAAGTATCTTTTATTATGTCTTATTCATATGGTAGTATTATTTAACATAAATTTGACTAAATTTATTTTTTGTTTAGTCAGCCAAAGAAGAGGAAGCAACAGGTGTTTGCTCTGAAACCTGAAGATGAGGATAATGCTAAGCCTATGAACTATGATGAGAAAAGGCAGTTAAGCTTGGATATAAACAAACTCCCTGGAGATAAACTTGGGCGAGTAGTTCATATAATACAGTCAAGAGAGCCTTCTCTGAGAAATTCCAACCCTGATGAGATAGAGATAGACTTTGAAACACTGAAAGCGTCAACACTTAGAGAACTGGAAAAGTACGTTGCCACATGTCTAAGAAGAAAAAGACCGATAAAACCTCAGGGTATGTATTTCTATCAGTAGAAAGCAGTCTGGTATTTGTGTTAGTTTTTGATAAGACTTTTTTTCCCTCTTAAATCACATAGGTAAGAAAATGATGAAGTCCAAAGAAGAATTTCATTCACAGAAAAAACAGGAGTTGGAAAAGCGGTTACTAGATGTCAACAATCAGTTAAATTCAAGAAAATGTCAGGCAAAACGTAGGTGGCAGTTTTTTATGTATTTGTTTTTTAAAAGGGAGCAGGTTTCTTTTTTTTTTTTTTTTTCAAGCGTTCGCGTGATTGTTTGATTCTGCTGGCATTGTAATGTGTTTCCCTCTTTTGTAGCTGAGAAAACCCAGTCACCCAAGGCTGTTGGAAGCGGTTCCCGATTGAGTGAAAGCAGCAGCAGCAGCACTAGCAGCTCATCCGAGACTGAAAGCAGCAGCAGTGATTCAAGCTCCTCGGACAGCAGTGATTCCGAATCAGGTTAGCTGTCCCCTTAAGTGTACCTCTGTTTGTGGGAACATTCGTTTCTTGTATTATTGAGACTTATCTTTTTAAGAAATGTTTGTCATTTACCCAGAACCTATGGTTTGGATGCCACACTTATTATTTAATTGCATGTTGACATTCTTACAATTTTCTTTAAAAGAGATACTGTGTAAAATGGAAACTTCATATTATTTGTGTAAGACTTACAGGTTTGTAATGTTGAAAAGAAATTTACTAAAGGTGGGAGATAGTTTCTTAATATATAATACCACATCTTAATTCGAGAAAATAACAAATAATAAAATTCCGATCTTCACTTTTTATAAAATAAAGGCTTATTTGAGGACATCTTTCACTTGACTCTGCATGATATATCAGACCACTCTAATGTTGCAAAGTATGTCCCATTGTGACAGTATATTCTAAATTGAATAACCACTTTGAATTGTCATCCCAGAAAATGTTTAAAGCAGAATTTTACTCACTTTTACGTTTTCACTAATACATATTCCATTTATAGAAAAATGTACTTTAAATTGAGATTTTCAGTTACGCTAAAGTATTCTATTACCCTGGTTGTTAATCATCAACTGTATCAAGCTTAATTCAGTCATGTTTTCTTTGTGCTCTTTCATTGATGGTTATGTAGTTGACAAGTAATCACTGCCCCAAGGATACTCACTTGGCAGGGGCATCCCATTATTGTCCACCAAAAGGTACATTCAGAATATAGGGCACTTTTATGCCTAAAATTTTGCTTTATTTTAAATGAGTTGGTTTTTTTTTTTTTTGTCATGAGATTTAATTCTCTTTTAAAAAAATATTCTCCACACAATAGTATCACATCAGGGATTCTTAACCATTTGTAAGAATGTCCCTCTTATTTCAGTCTGGTAGTAAGGGTCTGCTGGCTTGCAGTACATTTTGTTTCATTTTTGGTTCGTTTTAGTTTGCATTTATGTGGTGCTGATTGCTGCATTTTGTTTTTACATTTCTAAAGTATATAGTGGTAAACGTTTTTGTTAGAATAAAAAATTTTTATTTTTGATGGAATTTGTCATAGTAAATTTTAAAATTATTTTTGGGCTTTGATTATACATTATTTCCTTATATTTGACTTTAAATTAAAGCATAAAACAATGCTGGAAAAGTATTTTAAATTGTAATTAGCGTTTGTAATTTCATCTAATAAAGCATTTGTGGCCTAATAAGTTAGAGCACTTTGTCTTTCATTTGTAGGATAAAACTGAGTTATCCAATTATATATTGGCTACTGATCAATAAATGCCTTGAGCATTAGTGGAAAAGTACTATATACAGAGTGCTTCAGTAAAGGTATTCAAAAATACCTTAATTTTAATTTGAATTTTTAATTTCTGATAGTCTTCTAATACATTGCTTAAAGGAAAGATGTTCATCATCCACTATGTGTGCTTAAAGTGGTATAATATGTATGTTTTCCTAACTTTCTAGTGGAATATCTTGGCCTCAGAGTTATAATTTTTTTTAACTCCTTTGTGTTGAATTTTTATTTTATGACTGATGTTCTTTTTTAATGTCATCTTTTTCAATAATGGACTGTTTTTGAAAACACTGTTAAAATCAAAGCAACACATTCTTAAATTTCAGCTTACATTATGGATAATATATAGGTTTGTGACACTAAGGTCAATTTGTCTTCTAACATAATGGTATATGAGTTATCATTTTTCTTTGAAATTTTTGTTTTATAAATGTTGAAACTATGTACTTGATTCAAGAAACACTATATGTACAATGTGCAATTATAAATTGCAAACACAGTGCCTACCTTAAATGAGCATTAAGTTCTGTTTTGGTTTTTTTTTGTTTAGCAAAATAAATTAGTAAGTGAAGCAATAGGACCTTTGTCCTAAGTATTAACTTTAATTGTATGCATTAAAATACTGTAAAGCTCTTAATTTTTAGTGTATAATCTAAGAACATTTTTTAAAAAGATTTTATTTATTTATTTGACAGCGATCACAAGTAGGCAGAGAGGCAGGCAGAGAGAGAGGAGGAAGCAGGCTCCCTGCTGAGCAGAGAGCCCAATGCAGGGCTCGATCCCAGGACCCTAGGATCATGACCTGAGCGGAAGGCAGATGCTTTAACCCACTGAGCCACCCAGGCCCCCCCTAAGAACACTTTTTATTTGAACAACAGAAACCCTAAATAAAAGGACTGTAAATTATGAAAAATAATTTGCAGACCATATCAATAGCAATACTGAAGTAAAAATAAGTAAAGCATCTACCGTTCTTAATTATGTACATGACAGTCGCAAGGAGCAGATGACAAATCCCAAGTATGTATAAGTCTCAGGGTGGAGGGAAATGGAATTACATACCGAGAAAATACAATTTGTGAAAATTAGGAATATTAGCAAAAAGTCTGTTATATAAGTAAAAATTAACTGAAAATATGCAGAAGATTTTGTAGCTTTAGAGTTTATTATGATTTGCCCAGAACTGAAACTTGGAATATCTTTATTACCATAATTCTGGTTAATAAGGCTTTTGATTATTCAAGATAGGTGATAAGAATATAAGTTCATTTCTTCAAAATGTTAATAGAGGAAATTTTTTCTGAAAGCTTTTGTGAGAAATTCTTTCCTGATAGAAGATTATTGATCTTTAGCAACTTTTTCTTATTCTGTTTTTTAATACCTGCCTTTTGGAATTTTTATAGCAGGTTGACTGTATGCAGTTTTCTTAACCAAGTCATAACCTTTTGTGATTTTGGTTATCAAGGACAGAGCTCTACATTAACTTTTCTTAATTCCCCAATATTGGGACACCTGGGTGGCTCAGTTGGAAGCGGCTGCCTTCGGCTCAGGTCAGGATCCCAGGGTCCTGGGATCGAGTCCCACATCGGGTTCCTTGCTTGGCAGGGAGCCTGCTTCTCCCTCTGCCTCTGCCTGCAACTCTGTCTGCCTGTGCTCGCTCGCTCTCTCTCTCTCTGAAAAATAAAAATCTTTAAAAAAATTAATTCCCCAGTATTATTGACTCATTTTTCTTCATTTATCCTCTATTCTGAGTTGGTCTGTCTACTCTAGTAGCATTCTGTTCAGATCGGTGAAATGGGTGTGCAAAATGTTTGAAAGGTAACATCTCTGAAAAACATTTAAGTGTTATAAATTGTGTTACAGTTGTTGATTCTACATTATTTTTACTTATATATTAATTTGTTTTAAAAGATTTTATTTATTTGTTACAGACAGAGATCACAGGCAGAGAGGCAGGCAGAGAGAGAAGGAGGAAGCAGGCTTCCTGCCAAGCAGAGAGCCCAATGCTGAGCCAAAGGCCAAAGGCAGAGGCTTAACCCACTGAGCCACCCAGGCGCCCTATTCTACATTATTTAAATGGTTATCTTCTCTGTATTCTCAAACCTTAGTTTATATACTTTTGAAAAATATGGACTCAGTTCTCCTTTATTAAGTAGGATTAATTAAATGGCAGAGCTTTGATTTCCAAGGAAAGTTTGATTTAAAAATTCTTTAACATTTCAAGCAAGATATTAAATCCATTCCAAGAATAGAGTTGGAATGAAATCCCCAAATCTTTGAAAAATATAAATGAGTTATTTGTGGGATAGAAGCAGTACTTGATTGCAGATATGTTGTAATTTGGGTTTGTTTGGGTTTTTTTTAAAGATTTTATTTATTTATTTGACAGAGACCACAAGTAGGCAAGAGAGGTAGACAAGGAGAAAGAGGAGGAAGCAGGCTCTCGGCAGAGCAGAGCCAATGTGGGGCTCAATCCCAGGACCCTGGGATCATGACCTGAGCTGAAAGCAGAGGCTTTAACCCACTGAGCCACACAGGCGCCCCTGTAATTTGGTTTTATAATTTATTTTAAATTATTTTCTTGACTAGCAACAGTATATGGAAATTGTCATGTGCAGATTAGTCAAGAACATTTATTAAACATTGGAATAAATATAAAACCTTCCTAAATTATTTCTCATAACCATCAAAATATCAAATGTCAGATCAAAGATGTTAATGAGGTTTGATAATAAAATGAATTCCAGATGCTTATATCCTATGTTAGCTGGCCTCTGCTAGTGTGTATGCATAACCTGTTGAGAGTTTTCTAATGTTCAACAACTTTGGCTATCTTGAGTGTTATAATAGGGATGAATATAATAATTAATAGATTCAGTCTTGTGGTGAATATTACTGAGAAACAAATGGGAATAGCTCATAGGTAGTAGTGCTTTTTATAGAAATCTTGTGGGAAATAACTTTAGGAACTAAGTGTAAGCTCAAATACTCAACTAGTATAGAATATTTTTCAGGAATGTTTATAATTTCAATTGTTTACTACTTAACACAAAGGAAACTCAGTGGTTACAGCATCAATTCTTTATTAGACAAAGTGAATTTGTCACTTCTTTATTAAGACTTTTTGCTTTTGTTGGCTTCAGGCATTTTCAGAGAATGAAATCTATGAAGTTCTCCCACATTTTTTTTTTTTTTAAAAGCTTACTTAGTCATGGGTGACTTACAAACAGGAATAAAACAACTTCTCTTTTTAGTTCTCTGCAACCTAGGTTTTCTGTAGAAGTGACAAGGATATGATTTTTTTTTTCATGCAATGGAAAAAGGACAAAAAGGACTTGCTTCAAGTCTGGATTTTGTTTTACCTCTTTAGGGGAGGGAGATGGTTTAGTGAATGAATGTAGGAAGTATGAAATGACAGTTTGGGAATAATCTTTGCCATTTAAGAAAAATGATCAGAGTTTATCATTGAAATTTTTAAAACTTTATGACTTTTCTCATCAAAGTGTTTTCAAATCAAAAGCACCAGAAAAATTCAAAGACCCAGGTTTGATTGAAAACTTACATATATATTGAGGTCCATACTTGAGCCTTTGAGTCTTCCAAATTAGTGATGATATTTGTCTTGTGCATTTAAATATTTTCTGTTAAGGGGCGCCTGGGTGGCTCAGTGGGTTAAACCCTCTGCCTTCGGCTCGGGTCGTGATCCCAGGGTCCTGGGATTGAGCCCTGCGTCAGGCTCTCTGCTCGGCGGGGAGCCTGCTTCCTCCTCTCTCTCTGCCTGCCTCTCTGCCTATTTGTGATCTCTGTCAAATAAATTTTAAAAAATAATAAATAAATAAATAAATAAATAAATATTTTCTGTTAAAAACGGATCTTCCTGAATAAGCAGTCTCTCTAGAATAGTGTTTTCTCAGTACATTAGAATCACCTGTAAAACTTTTAAAATAGTGTCCAAACCTGAAATGAATAGAGAATGGGGCCAGGTATATGTGATGTTAAAAGTATCTCAGGTGATTTAATGTGCTGCCACATTTGAGAACCAGTCGTCTAGGGTTTTTTCCTTTTGTTTCCACTTCTTAACTCTAATTATAATGACTTTGGCAAAAGGAACAGCAGTTTATAATTGGGTTGTTCTGGAGCACCTGGATGGCTCACTTGTTTAAGTGTTGTGCCTTCTCTTGTGGTCATGATCCCAGGGTCCTGGAATTGAGCCCCTCGGGGAGTGTGCTTCTCTCCCTTCTCCACCCCCCCAACTCATGGTCTCTCTCTCTCTGCTCGCTCTTTCACTCTTTCTCAAATAAATAAAATCTTTAAAAAAATAATTGGGTGTTCTTCTATATTAAAATAAGTACCAAACTCTTCAATGAAAATTGGCAAGCGGTCTTTAAAGGAATCAATTTTTTAGTTTAAAAACAAATTGCTTGATTTTTTTTTTTTAATCAGTAGAACACATCTTTGGTGATAAGTTTGGGAAAATCATTTAACGTCTCTGGACATTCTTACAAAATATGGTAGCAGAACCCAGGAGTGACTTCCAATTACCTATCTTTACCCTGTACTATGTAACAGAAGTGTGATTTATTTTTCTAATTTAAAAATTTTCAGTAATTTTTTTCTGCTTATATGGTATAACATTCTGGTTTTTACACTATGGTATTATAGTCATATTCAATGTATTAAATTTTTTAGCCCATACTATCTTGCTGATAATATTTGCTATCTCAAGCATTTATCTCAGTGCTTTGATAGGTAATGGGTATTAAATGAATTCTTGAAGCAAATGTTTGATTCCAGCTCTTTTTTTTTAACTAAATGATTAATTTTTTTCCCTTAAGTTTAAAATGAAAACTTTACAATCCAAGTTTTATATTGAGGTTTAAGGAAAGATGTGAAAATAGAACATATTACATAACATGCATAATATGCACTCATTTAGTAGTTCACATTTATTGTCTGATTCAATCTTCTTAAGGTAGATATGCAGTTCATCACAGTTCCCTGGAGAATTAGTTGACAGTATATGTGTTACCACTATACTGCTCATTTTCATTAATATATTCAAGACCTGGGGCTTCTTCACTAATTGAAATGATGTCTTAAGCTTGGTAGTGAAAATGTGTATGTTGTTCTTTTAATTGCAAAGTCCAGGAACGCATAAATAAGCAGAAATAAACAGTTTTACTTCACTACATTCCTGAAAAGTCAAGTATGTAAGAGTAGAATGAGAACCAAAATGCTGAGTTTTAGTCTGTCATTATTCATCAATCATAGTCTGTAAGACTTTTATGAAACATACTGTATTGGGTGGTTTTGACTTTTTTTATTGCAGTGTAATTGACGTACGATCGTCTATTAGTTTCAGGTGTATACCGTAGTATTCAGCATTTGTATACATTGCAAAATAAAACTACAATAAGTTTATAGTTACTATTCTGGTTTTTTCATTGAAAAATTTTTTGATGCCTCGGGACGCCTGGGTGGCTCAGTTGGTTAAGCAGCTGCCTTCGGCTCAGGTCATGATCCTGGCATCCTGGGATCGAGTCCCACATCGGGCTCCTTGCTCACCAGGGAGCCTGCTTCTCCCTCTGCCTCTGCCTGCCTGTGCTCTCTCTCTCTCTTCTCTCTCTGACAAATAAATAAATAAAATTTTAAAAAATCTTAAAAATTCTTTGATGCCTTTTGCTAGTGTCTTCAGACTTGGAGATGCTAATTTTTTAAATTCTGAGCTTTATTTTTATATATCATAAAACTAAATAATGCCCTTGAATTTTTTAGTAGAACACTAATATGGTATGTCATATATTTTACTTTAAGTTTATACTTAAGAGTTTATGTAAATCGTAGAATAATGTAGTTTAGCTGCATATTTGAATAGTTAAGATGTATAGATGTGCATATAGTATATGACCATATTAATGAAGTCTGTTTTTTTTGTTCGAAGCCGAAACCATAATTTATCCCCTAAATGTGAAAGCTCCTTGGATCTATAGCCTCAGTCTTTGCTCTCTATATTCTTCCCTTCCACCTAACCCCCAACACTGAAATAATACTTAGAGGAGTGACATTAAGATGGTTCTCGTCATTTCAAATACTTGAATTCTTTAAATTAAAGCACTTAATTGAGTGGCATTTAGCAGTTTTAACAATGTCCAGCATCAAACATTTTAGGAGAGGAAAGAACAGTAACACATCCAGTGGAAACTGATGGCATTTCAGGAGACAGAAGGTAATTATTAAAATTAGAATGTTTTAAGTTTGAATAAGATTTGATGTTAACCAGCTGTGGTACCCTGGAGCCCAAGACAAATAATGCTTAGGTGGCTCATGGATGCTTACCTGGAAAGGTGGGTCAAGGCATTAACTGCCGGTTTGGTGCTTTACCACATTGACCTAGGCTTATGATTGGGGAGGAAAGCACCAGAATCAATTGTAAGATAAAGAGTGACCTATGAGCACTGCTTCAGAGATCTCTTTTTGTATCTATCCTCCCACCAATGTCCGCTGTAAAGGTATTTCTAAAGGTAAAGAAGGTAGTATAAAAACCATTTGTTGCTACATAATTGAGGCTGCCAAATAGCTAGAGAGTAAATAAAGGATTATTTGGGGTCTTTCCTCGAGTGCTCTTAGCAGAGCAGACTTTGCCATGAAATCAAATAGCTTCACTTTTCATTAAAGACTCAGATTAGTGACATACCCTTCTCTTATAGTAAATTCTTAATTATTTAATTAAGTCCATTATGGCTATATTTATGACTGCTTGATAAAAAGGTTTTACTATAATTCAACCTACTTGTTTAAAACCTTATCTGTGTTATAACTTGTTCCTTTTTAAACTATTATTCAAACTCTTTACTATGCTGTTCTTTTTGCCTAAATAATCCAAATTGAAATTTGTGAGTGGATATTTATTCCATTATGTGGAAAAGAAAATATCCCTTTCAAAAAGCAAGTACTCCTTTAGAATTTTGACTGGTTCAAAGGTCAAAAACCTGGTTAACTGTAAGAATTTCTTGATTTAAGAGGTTGGTATTAAAGGTATTTTCTTGAAATGACCATTTTATTTCTAATATGAAAATCATTTATAATTTAAATGGTAAGTTTTTAAGCTCGTAAATCTTGAAATATTTCTTTATATACATTTGCAGAAATGTTTCCTAAATTTACTGGAGTAAAACAGAACAATTCTCCTAAAGAACAAGTAAAGGTAAGCTAATTCTTCCATTTTTTTACCTTAGAATTTTAAATGTATGCTGTGACTCATACATTGTAAGAGTATAGTAGTAAATTCTTTAAAATTTGTTTTGAATTTGGGCGTGTGGGTGGCTCAGTGGGCACCTGCCTTCATATCAAGTCATGATCCCAGAGTCCCAGGATCAAGCCCCTCTCCCCCTGCTCTTCAGGGAGTCTCCTTCTCCCTCTCACTCTGCTCCTCTCCCTGCTTGTGCTCGCTTGCTCGCTCTCTCAAATGAATAAATAAAATCTTTAAAAAAATTTCATCCTGAAGAAAATAGAATATAGGAACTAGTTGGCTACCTTTTTCTAATAAGGTATAACTGTTCTATAAATCAGACAGATTAGTAGAACAAATTATAGAAGTTTAGAATTAATCTTGAGAGTCTAAATACAGAGAGAAGGCCTTGCTTTTCCTATATGCACACAGTAGGATATAGGGTGTGTACAGTAAGGTGGAATTTCTAAGGGTAGTAGGAATATGGTAGTTAGGATTTAAGATAAAGCTTTCAATTAACATATATTAATTTTTATTACATCTGTGATTAGTAAATGACGTGCTTTGAAAAGGATAGAAGTAATTTTATCTGTTACTAATTCAGGTTATCATTTTCATTAAATTTTTAATCCTCTGTACCCTTCTCAAGTATAGAATTACAGATATATACCTTTATTATAAATTATTTAACCTCACGTGACTAGGTTAGGAATGTACAACATAAATACCTGTCTTGAGGGAGCTCTCAGTTGTGAGAAGAAATAAAATCACATGGTTAAGGGGTTGCATAATTAGTGCTATAATCTCTATTAATAATTTATTGAGAAAATGAAGAGGCACATACATACTGCCTGAAGGAGGGAGCACTTACAATGAGTTTTAAACTACAGGGAAAAGGAAGAAATGGTTAATACATTGACGCAAATTGAGGACTTTTTTTTTCTTTTAATCTAGTTTTATTTAGCAAGTGCTTGATGGGTGAATGGTATACTGTGTAAGAAACAATATCCGATAAATGTGCCGAGGTCATAGTGGCAGAACAAATGCTGTACTGATAAGAAAAAAAGGATTGCTAAGAAGTGTCTATCAGGAGTTGAGATTTTTTTTTTAATTTTTTTAAAGATTTTATTTAATTATTTGTCAGAGAGAGAGCGAGAGAGCAAGCACAGGCAGACAGAGTGGCAGGCAGAGGCAGAGGGAGAAGCAGGCTCCCTGCCGAGCAAGGAGCCCGATGTGGGACTCGATCCCAGGACACCGGGATCATGACCTGAGCCGAAGGCAGCCGCTTAACCACCTGAGCCACCCAGGCATCCCAGGAGTTGAGATTTATACCCACGCTTTGTTTTGAGAAACAGGATGAACACACTAGGGTATACCTTCTGTCCATACAGCACAAACATGTGCATGCCTATGTTCACACATGTGTTTACGTGTGTGTCCACATAATTTTGATATTTCTTAAAATCACTTAAAATTCTATACAAATGAATAAAATGTTGGCCAATTAAATTCAACAGGGGATATACTTCTGTATATATTTATCAATATATACATTTAGTCTATTAAGATCTGAACTCTAATTTTACAGTCACTAAATGTTAACATAATCAAAAATAAAACCATTTTCTGATGGAACCATAATATTCCATTATATATATGGACCATATCTTCTTTATCCATTCATCTGTTGAAGGGCATCTGGGCTCTTTACACAGTTTGACGATTGTGGCCATTGCTGCTATGAACATTGGGGTACAGGTGGCCCTTCTTTTCACAAGGACTTATTTTTTTTAAACAGAGGTAGTAGCATGAAGAGAGGCAAAAAAGCACAAGAGGTGTTCAGGGAAATACGGCAACATAGTGTATTTGTAAGAGATTAGTTGGCTTGGGAAATACAACGGGGAGGGCTTTGAATACTTAGGTGAAGTGGTAACTAATATGGTAGGCAAGAGTGAGTTCTTGAAGGCTTTTGAGTAGGAACAAAATACAGATAGTCTGTTGTCATAGGTATTAGAGGAATCAAAATTATATCAATGAATTTGGAAGCATTCTCCATACATAGCATATAGAATGCTGCATAATAATCTGTTTGTGGCCAGAATTTTTTACTGTCCCTCATTGAGGAACAAAACGCCCTTTGATAATAAAAGGATTTTTTTTTTAGGAATATATATTTTTTTGTTTCAAAAAGTGTTTTTTTGTTTTGTTTAGCTTTGCTGATTTAAACCTCAGCATTTAAACCTCACAGCAATGAAAACATTGATAAGTTTTGGGCTTGGGTCTGTATTATGGTTGGGATAAACATTCTTATGGCATTAGTTTTATTCAGGCTAGCATGGATAGGTATTCATACACTCGCCTTATCTACTCATTCACTGTAACTCCTTTGTTAGACGGAGGAGAAAGACTCAGTCTCTGTATTATCTACAACTTAAAGCGTAGTAGGTAAGGTACCTGGGCTTTGGTACTATAACTTAGCTTGCAGCTGAACAGATGTAAGATTCTTGGTAAGTTGCTTTTATTATTTCTAAGTCCTATTGCAAACTGTAAATGGGGAGGATAGTTATACCAAACTCATGAGACTATTGTGAGAATTGAAGAGCTATATAAAGGGTTTAGCCTGTTGCCTCACATATTATAAGCATTTAAAAAATGTTAGCTGTTACACTACAATTTTTACCTAGTAAATTGATCAGAATTTGTTGATAGTCTTCCAGGTCAACTATCATATGATTTTTACCCACCCTTCCCATTATGTCTATAATTCAGTAACAAAAAGGGGGTAACAGAAAGTGGATTAGTCTCTAGATTTGGTTTAAAAGTTCAGTTTTTATTTTCCATAGCTCACAGGAAAACATTGGAAAATAAGCAGCACTATTTAATAAATGCTTAAGTTTGTATGTATTACTAACTAAGATTATAAGCTTCGACTAACTCTGCTTAGAACTATAGGATGGCCAAGTCATTTAATCTTTCCACACCTTGGTTTTCTCATCTATAAGAATGGGATAATTAATAACCTTATAAGTTTGTATGACTTCAGTAACACCATTTTTTGAAGCTAGAATGGTTTCTCCTCTTGTGTTTCTACTTTTTTTTTAGTTAAACCTCTTGTGTAGTTAAAACTCTGAAAGACAATTTTGTTTCTTTGTCTTAACAGATACAATCTTCTGCGCAAGGTAAAGCATCTGCAAAAACTACGCTTGTTTGTCAGACTTCATACTCATGTGAAACACCACCAAATCACCACCAGTTAGCATTTAATCATCAAGAAGTAGAAAATTTACAGAGTGTGAAAAACATTTCACCTTTACAAAATCTGCCTCCCTCAGGTAAAAAACTAAATGGTAAATAACTAATAAATTCCAGGTTAGAAATAATCACTGAAGCACATTGTAGAAATTATCTGCTTTATACATAAAGGTACTCAATACTTTTGGTTTTTAAAAAAATTTTATTTAAATTCAACTGGCCAACATATCATTAGTTTGAGATAATTCATCAGTTGCATATAACACCCAGTGCTCATCACATCATGTGCCCTCCTTAATATCCATTACCCAGTTACCCCATCCCCCCACCCACCTCCCCTCCAGCAACCCTCAGTTTGTTTCCTATAGTCAAGAGTCTCTCATGGTTTGTCACCTTCTGATTACTTCCCATCCTTTACCTTTGAATAAGAACATTTATATGTGCAGTTCACACTCAACTTATGTTCAGGTAGGATATATACATTGGCATAGGCCATATATGAAAACCTATCACTGCCAGAGTCCATACTCCTAAGTTCTGAGCAGATTTCCATGCCTATTTGAGTTGGAAAGGTAGGATGGAATATGGAAAAGGCAGAGATTTTATAAGTAGAGAAATTAAGTTCTATACATGAGAAATAGTTTACAGCTAAGGAAACATGGGCTAGAAATACTTGCCTGGCAGTGGTTCCCATTTACCAAAACATCTTCCAAATCTGGCTAAATTTTTATATTGTTTGATTCATTTGACTAAGTATCCTGTCTGTTAGTCTTGTCAGAAGTGAAGGTATTGCCTATCTCATCCTGATTCTCCTGCTGCTATATGGCACAACGGATAATTCTCTGGTACTGATGAGCCAAGCCTAAGAGTACCTGAATCTTGCAGTACTATTCAGGTCTAGCCCAGAGACAGGTGTGAATATTCCTTATCCATTTCTCCTTCCATCTAGGCTGCTCACTGGTTTGTATTTGGCCTTCCAATGACAGGGGTTTCTCCAAAGCAGAAGTAACACTGGAGGGCATCCCAAGAATAAAAATAAATGAAGATCCAGAGTATGAAATATTTACATCTGTCCGTTTTGGAAAAAGGTTTTCAAATTATGCAGGAGGATAACTGAAGATGCTGTAATTTTAGGTCAATAATTACCTTGAATACAGGTGTTCCATTTGGGTTTTTTATTTTGTATACAAGTAGCTTCAAACAGGAGCATAACAAAATTAGATTTTATATTAGGAAGTGATTACTGCTTAACTATGAAGGGGCAGATTAAGATGAAGATGCTCTGGTGTAGTTGGGATCAAGTAAGGAAGCTGAGTGCTATAGTCTAGGAAGGAAATTATGAGGACTGTAACTAAGGCAGGAAGTATGGAGAGGATGTGGATAAATTAGAAAAATATGTTTGTGGTGCAGTTGATAGGTTTTGTTAGAATGATTGTCTTGCCAAGGCATCCAGTAGTTGAACTGCCATTAAGTGGCAGTGCTCACTTTGGACATGTTTGAGGTACTACAGTAGCTAATTGGAAATACTCAACTATAAATAGATTTCTAGAACTAACGTGGTATAATGAGAACTGTAATTTAGGAATTACTAGTATATAGAAGCTACTTGAAACTGACAATGAATGAAAACACCTAGGAAAATATATAGAGCAGGAAGAGGAAAGGTCAAGGGCAAAATTCTAGGAAACAAAATTTCCACAGTAAAAATAGAAAAAGTTAAGTTAAAAGATGATGTCATCAAATCCCAAAGGTATAAAAGTGCCACAAGAGTATATTGGAATGCATTAAAGTAAGATGAAGAGTGAGGAGAGAGGATTAAAATTAGCAGTGTGAGATTTTTTGCTTTTGCAAAAGGTTTTTTAGTGGTCATTGTGATTGGGGTAGAAGCCAGATTTTTGTAAGTTGAGAAGTAATGGAATCTGAATGTAAACGACTCTTTCAGGAAGTTTGTTGGTGGAGAAGATAGCTGTGGCTTTAACAGGAAGATAGTTTTGTTTTTGGTTTTGGGGTTTTGTTTTGTTTTGTGGGTTTTTTCTGTGTGGGGATGGTGGGGGGTTTTTGGTAAGAGGGGGAGACTTTCATTATGTTTGAGTTTTTGAATCAGAGAGATTTGGACATTTTTTTAAAAAAGATTTTATTTATTTATTTGACAGACAGAGATCACAAGTAGGCAGAGAGAGGGGGGAGGGGGGAGCAGGCTCCCTGCCGAGCAGATAGCCTGATGCAGGCCTCCATCCTAGGACTCTGGGATCATGACCTGAGTCGAAGGCAGAGGCTTAACCCACTGAGCCACCCAGGCACCCAGATTTGGACATTTTTAAAGGTTGATCAGAGAGAGGCAGGGTAGAGAAAGGTGTTGTTTTCATTAGAGTAAATTCATAGAAGATTGGTAGGGGTAGCCCTGAAGAAGAACTAGACAGTAAACAAAGAATGCAGTCAAGATGGTCTTTTGTTCCTATTTTAAGAAAACATCCTAGAACATCCTGTCTGTGAAAAGTCAGGCTTTCAATATCTAAGTCTTCAGTTGGGATAAGTTTACTGTATTACTTAAATTTTGATTTATGTGTGATTGTGAGTAAAAGGAATTTGTGTGAATATTGTATGAAAGGAATGCATTCTTGAATAATGCCAGAGTGGCTGTTCTATTGCATTTACCAAATTTTTCAGAACTGAGTGGTTTGCCTCTGCCAACTGTAGGTGGCACTATGCCCAAGGGAAACTGCAAATGTGTATAAGCTAACATTATATAGAAGCTTACTTTTCTGGAGTTTCATCTTGATGGAAATGAATTTTTAGTTAAATCTTTAAACAATAAAATTTTTTTCACTTACATTTTCTTAATAAAAATGTTTGGCAAAATGTTAGTACATAAAAGTTCTAAGAAATTGAATCAAGTGTTATCAGTTTTTTCAAAACGACTGCCATCATCTCTGCATGAACTGGAAAATGCCCATATTTTTTTCCTTACAGTAAGTTGAAGTTTTAAGTTATAAAGGATTACTAGCCTTATCCTTATAACTTACCCATTTCCCAAATTCATTTCCAGCTTATAAATCTTCCCTCAATGATATCAAGAATTCTTTAAAAACAAATATTTATGCTGTCATATAATTATGAATATGGCAAATGAAAAGGTAAATCAAAGAGTTTGCCATCTAGTAGGAGAAATAAACTGGTATGCAAAGTAAAAATAATGTTCCCTAAAAGAAATTAAAATTTAAAGGGTAAGGAAGGCGAAATTACCTGATCTCTTTGGCAGATGTGTATTTTACAGATTAAGTATCATTTGAGCTGGATATTGGAGGAAGAAGTAAGACTTATCTATGTATATCTAGGACTGAAAGGCATTTTGGATGGAGGAAACAACATTCATGAAGGTATTTAGGCAATCAATAATTGGATGTGATTAAAGCTTTGGTTGGATAAATAGGAATATGAGGGAATGAATTTAGAAAGGTAGACCAGGTTCAGATCATAAGGAACCTTGATATTTACAGACTCTGGACTTAATGGTAATGGTATAGTCACTGGGGAGCCAGTGAAGGTTTTTTTGTTTGTTTGTTTGTTTTGAGCCCCCGTGTCGGGCCCCCGCGTGTCGCGTGTCGGGCTCTCTGCTCAGCAGGGACCCTGCTTCCATTCCTCTCTCTCTGCCTGCCTCTCTGCCTATTTGTGATCTCTGTCTGTCAAATAAATAAATAAAATCTTTAAAAAAAAATGTTTTTCAGAGAGTTGGACTCTTGACATACTTTGCAGGTTTCTATGACACTATTTTCTTCATCATCCCATCTCTTTGAGTGTTCCTTACAGGTGTCCACCCATTTTTAAATGCTGATAATACTCTGAGTTACATCATTAAACCTTTATCTTATTTATTTCAGAGTATTACAGCCACGTTCCAAAGCCTAGGTTTACTAAGCTCATAGTGATCCCCTCAACTTATAGCAGTAGACTTGGAACAGCCTTCCCATTTATCCAGGTCTGCCTTACATTGATTATTTTCTACTTATTATAACGTGTAAAAGGTTGGGAGGCAGTGAGCTATACATTCTGCCTGAGTGATCTTGGTGTCTGTGACTTCTAGTCTCATTTTTACAAATCAAGCATCCAGGTCTCATACATATTTATACAACTCTAATGAACCTCTTTTCTTAAACATCACATAGGCATGTCAAACATAGCATGCCAAAACTGAATTTCCCTATTTTAATCCCCACATTTTACTCTTTCCTCTTTAATTATTATTATTATTATTATTATTTTTGCTTTAGAGTAAAAACTATTGCTTTATTACCTACCAACAGGACGGTCTACATGCCACAGTAGACATTGGGCTCAGGGTATGTATAGGGTGTGAGGAGGAGATGATGACTAGGAGGCTGCTTTGAAGGAAAGGTCTGGCAGCCAGGCTTAAGAGCCCCTCAGCTTCACTTCCACCAATGGATAGACCTTGTAAAGGAGTCATGGCAGGCTGTGGCTGTGCCACCAGTAAGATGAAGAAATTCCTGGAAATCTAGCTGCGCATCAAAGTTAAGGTCCAGTTTTTTCATCATGCGGTGAAGGACGCCAGGATCCTTCTGGTTCTTTGTGAAGGCAGCCAGTTCTGTATTCACGAAGGTTAGCAACTCTGTCTTGGAGAGTGCAGTTGTTACCTTCCTATCCAGCACACTTCTGGAAAATAGTAATCAAAGAGACAATGCACTGCTCAGTCTCAGTAGGCCTGGACGTTTTGCCATGTGTGCGTGGAGCAGGCACAGAGCCTGTGACCAGGTGGCAGCCCTGCTATTCCTCTTTAACTCCTGGTAATAGCACTGCCACCACTTGTAATTTCCGTTGACATACATGCTCTTTTTACTTCTTACAATAATCTTAAATAATATCTTGCCTTAAGCACAAAAGGTATGTAGTTGTAAACTTAAAGCTTAACTTCCTATTTTTTCCATTCCTTGTTGAACTGAGAAAATATAGGCATGTTAGTATGTAGGGACATACTAATTTAATCTTTGTTCTGTCATTCATGCCTCCATTGTAACTTTTTTCTCACCCTTCTGTGCTCACTCCTATCCCTTGATGTTCCTCTCTTCTTCAAGCCTCAACTTCAACTAGTAGGATTTGGCCAGAGAATCAGTCAAGGGATTGATGAGTAGTAGAAGCTTAAATGTAGGTTCCTACAATATGTAAGTGCCTAGATTTCTGTGAACTTGAATCAGTTAACAAAGATAGCGGAGTAGTTTTCATTTGTCTACTTTGTCCTTTTGCTTCCTGTTAGGGCCTTTAGAAAAGTACTAGGGAGAACTAAAAGAGAAATGACCGAAGTAAGTTCATGCATCAGAATGTTCATGGTTGCATATGACAGAAAAGTCAGTTCAAGATGGCTTGAACAATAGAAGTTACTTTGTTAGCATATACAATCACTAGTCCAAAAGTAGGTCATTTTAGGCATGGTTTGACCAAGGCTTAAGCTTGTTTTCTATAGTTTCTATAGTTATCTTTACCAATAATGAAAGTTTAACCGCTAATAGGATTTCATAGTTTGTTCTCTTCACCCGAATCAAGCCAGTCTTTTACATTATATACTCTTCTCCTCACTAGCTATTCTAGATATTTAGTGTCTTAGTTCTTCCATTCTTTGTGTTTTGTTTTCAATTTCACCAAGAAGTATCTTTCCCTATGAGCCCTGCATTCATTGGCTTAGGCCTTCTCTTTCCTAAATGACTCACTGGTGTTGGGGTAGCCTAATGAAAACTCATCTCTGGAGCTGAGGTCTGTTTGTGCACTAGAGGACTGCTGTACCATGGGGACAGGTGGAACAGATTTTGGTGGGCGAGCCACAGTGTCAGTTATCCTTAATGTAGACAAAACAAGAGGACATAAATTTCAAGTGAAAAATGTTTATTTTACAGTATAACAGTTCATCAACTAAGAATATTCCAAAGTTAAAACCACATAAAAAATCATTTTGTTTTCATAGTTTCTGACCCGGGGGTGGGGTCAGGAAGGGAGAGAAAGTCAAATTATGGACAAACAAGATGAAGTTTCTTGACTATACTGTTTTAAAAATGTGTGCATCTAGGTGATTCTGAACAGCATTTGAACGGCCTAACTGTGATGCATCAGTGTGGTGATAATGACACAGCGGTGTTAGAATCTGAATGTCAGGTATCTGTGCAGAAGGTAAGAGTGATGTTATTTTTCCCCCACAGGTCTTGAAGGGATTAAAAACTGAACATGGAGGTGGCACAAGGGATATTTTCAGACTTAACTTAAATGAGATTTTGGATCTCTAGGCCTATTTAATTAAAAAGTATTTTTTGGTATATTTTTTTTTAAAAGTTACTTGTGAACAACACCTTCCTTCTCCCTTCTACCATAAGTTCTCACGCTTGTGTTTAATGTAAGTTCTGTAATGCTGGTGTGTGCCAGCTATCCTAATGTTAAAGCATGTCATAAAGCTGTCTTTTAGAATCTGTTATGGGGGCTTTACTGATGGAATCTTTTGTGCTGCACTTACTCTCAAACTACACATCTATCATTCTTCTACAAATATTATAGACATTTGGGATGCTTTAGATATATCAGGTGTTCTTCTACGCATTTGAGTCATTCTCAGAAATTTACTATGAAGGAAATGTTTATATATCCTCTTATCCCTCCCTCCCTTCCTCTTTTCCATTTTTCATCTCTTCCTTTCTTTCCTTTATTTTTTTCCTTGCAAGGACGTCAGAGGACAATTTTTATTATTTCTAAGTGTTTGCCCACACTTAGGAATATCTAACATTTCACCATATGGAGCATACTGTTTTAGTCCTTGTGTTTTCTTAGTATTTATAATTTTCTTAAATAATTTTGTGCTAATAATTATTATCATCAAAGATTATGTTGAATTTGGGTGTTCTGTTATTCATAAGAATCATTTTCAAAAGTGCCTTTCCTGGGGCACCTGGGTGGCTCGGTTGGTTAAGCATCTGCCTTCAGCTCACGTCACGATCCCAGGGTTGTGATATTGAGCCCTGAATTGGGCTCCCTGCTCAGTGAGGAGTCTGCCTCTGCTCCCTAGCTGTGCTCTTGCGTGCACTCTCTCTCTCTCAAATAAATAAAATCTATTTTTTAAAAAGTGCCTTTTCTGATATCCAAAGTTAATTTTTTGTTTTACTCGCCTTTGTTTTAATAACAGAAGTGTTGCCCATCCCCTTTACAATGGAAAGAACAGTGCCACAGAATCTCTTAAATATTTGGCTTAACTCTAATCTTTGTTTCTAACTTAACACAACTGTTTATAATTTTGACTGACCCAAAATAAAGTTTGAAAACAATAAGGAAATTTCCAAAAGGGCAAAATAAGCAGCAAAGCATGTAATGTATGTCATACTGTTGCAGTTTGTGCCATAGGTAAGTGACATGTCTTTGTTTATTTCTAATGCCTAGCATGTAGCAGAAAGTGAACTGTTGAAATGAAAGCTTAAGAAGGAGTAGGATTATGTGGCTTGTTCTCTTCAGAGCAAACTGTTTCCATTCTTGATATTCCCCACCATTGGTCCCTATCAGCAGTGTTACCTCTTATTGAGGAGAGAGGTTATAGAGTATCAGTGCTAGAAGAGATTTTTGAGTATTAGTCTGTGTGCCTAAACTACAGCTCAGGTGGTTCAAGCATCTTGCTCAAATAAGAGCTGGGACTAAAACAAATTTCAACAAACATTGAACCTCTGGTCTTTTTACTCAAACCCTGCCTTTGCCATTCTTCTCTTACTTCAGCCTCGGGAAAAGATCTCTCTTATTACCAACACTAACTCATCTCTGTTCTTAATTCTCTTGTATTCAGCAGATTTGTTATGGAGGTCATCTCTTTGGTCTCTATTGTTCCTTTTTTTGTTGTGTTTTCCTACTACCTGTTTACATTTTAAACCAGGGTTTCTCTCGTTTAACACTGTTAACATTTTGGGCTTGGGTAAGTCTGTGTCAGCAGCAGGGCTGTGCATTGTAAAATGCTAGAACCTTGGGATGCCTGGGTGGCTCAGTTGGTTAAGCGGCTGCCTTCGGCTCAGGTCATGATCCCAGCGTCCTGGGATCGAGTCCCACATGGGGCTCCTTGCTCGGCAGGGAGCCTGCTTCTCCCTCTGCCTCTGCCTGCCACTCTGTCTGCCTGTGCTCGCTCGCTCTCTGACAAATTTTTTTTTAAATGCTGGAACCTTAACTTCTCCCCCCACTGGATGCTAATAGCACACTTTCCCCCACCCCCATGGGACAACCTAAAGCATCCACTTACATTGCCATGTGTCTTTCCTGGGCTAAGGGGAATCACCCCCAAGTGAGAACCAGTGCCTTAGTTTTACCTAGCATCTAGCTGCTCTTCTGTCCCTGTTATTTGCCTTATCAGAGGAACCAGTGACCTCTAAAATTGTTGCATCCTTCCCAAAGACTTCATAGGGTAAGACACCAGGATGTTCTATTTCTTTATCTGTTTGAACATCCACTATGGTGATTTCAGTTTTAGTCTCTCTGCAGATGACTCAAATATATATTTCTAGTCCTGACCCCCTATACTTTTTAAACATTTTGATGACTTTTTAATGTCCTGCAGCCAAGGAGTTGCTATATTCTTTTGAGTTTCACTTCCAATATATCTTCTTTTTTATTTCCACCTCGCAAACTAGTATTTACCACCTTTAATCTGAGCTTTTTAACATTTATAACTGGTCTGACATGAGACCCTCCTTATTCTAATCCATTTTACTTTAAGCATTATGTTCCTCTTGATGTGTTCCTCTGAATTTACTCATCTGTATGGAAACACACTGGTTTCTAACTTTGACTACAGAATGAACATTAAACACCGTTGTGACACCGAGCTGGCTTTTCACTCCTAACTAGATGCCTTGTAACTCATTGCAACTGAACTATTCATTTCTCCCCAGATATTCATTTTATAGCTTTAATTATATTCATACTTTGATGAGGAATACTTGCCATTCTCATCTCCACCTTCTAGTTTTTCTGTTCTTTGTGAGACCTGAAAAACTGTCCTGTACTCCAAACTCACATATGAAGTTTGCTGCTTTAGTATCAGCCAAAACTTCATTGGAATTTAGTAAAAATTTTAGGCACAAAGCTAGAAACCAATTTTCATCCTTCCTTTATTCCCTGTTTAATATAATGCCAGGTTTTACCATGGTTGCCTCAAACCTCTATCTGAAGATGAGATGCTTCTTTTTTTTTTTTAAAGATTTTTATTTCTTTATTTGACAGACAGAGATCACAAGTAGGCAGAGAGGCAGGCAGAGAGAGAGGGGGAAGCAGGTTCCCCACTGAGCAGAGAGCCCAATGCGGGGCTTGATCCCAGGACCCTGAGATCATGACCTGAGCCAAAAGCAGAGGCTTTAACCCACTGAGCCACTCAGGCACCCCTGAAGATGAGATGCTTTAAATGACTGAGTAGTCATAAGAATTCTGCAACTGGTATTTAGCCTGTTCCGTGAGTAAGAACAGAATAAATTGTATTGGCAGCATATGGCAAACACTTCCAAAGGACATCTAGGTGACCACTGGTGATGTCTGACTCCTTTTATTTCTTTGGGACAGAAGTTAAAGTCCCATGAGTATATCTAGTCACACATTTCCTTATGCTTTATCTGGGACCCTTGACAAATTTGTCCCTAGTATTTCATGGAAAAATATGAAAAGAGCAATTAAGCATACTTACTATGGAGAAAATTATAAAAAAATAAAGTTTCAACAGAGGATATTTAGGTATTATATAATCCTCTTCTTTCCTTACACAGTAGGCAGGTTAACTCTTTTTTTAAATTGAGATATAATAAACATGAAGTGTTAGTTTTCAGATGTACAGCATAGTGATTCATTATTTGTATATAGTAATTCAATATTTGTAATGTGAAATGATCACCACAGTCTAGTGTTACACAGTTACAAATTGTTTTTCTTGCGATGCAGACTTTTAAGGTCTATTCTCTTAACAATTTTCAAATATAATCTACTGTTATTAACTATTAGTCACCATGCTATATATTACATCTACTGAACTTAACTTATTTTATAGCTGGAAGTTTGTACCTTTTTTTTTTAAAGATTTTATTTATTTATTTGACAGAGAGAAAGATCATAAGTAGGCAGAGAGGCAGGCAGAGAGAGAGAGGAAATGGGCTCCCCGCTGAGCAGAGAGCCCAATGGGGGGCTCGATCCCAGGACCCTGAGATCATGACCTGAGCTGAGGGCAGAGGCCTAATCCACTGAGCCACCCAGGCGTCCCAGAAGTTTGTACCTTTTGATCCCCTTTACCCAATTTCCCCACTCCTCACCACACTCCTCTGGCATCCACGAATCTGTTCTGAGTTTGGTTTCATTTTTTTTGTTTAGATTCCACGTATAAGTGGAATCATACATTATTTATTTTTCTGTTTTATTTCACTTAGCATAATGCCCCCCAAATCAACCCATGTTGTTACAAATGGCAAGATTTCCTTCTTTTTTATGGTTATTTTTAATTTAATTTTTTGAGGAACTTCTATACTGTTTTCAGTAGTAGCCATACTGGTTTATATTCCCATCAAAAGTATGCAAGGATTCCCTTTTCTCTACATCCTCACCAGTACTTGTTATCTCATATTCTTGATGATAGCCATTCTAACAGGTGTGAAATGATACCTCATTGTGGTTTTGATATGTATTTTTCTGGTGGCTAGTGATGTTTAGCACCTTTTCATGGACCTGTTGTCCATTTGTATATTTTCTTTGGAAAAATGTTCAGATCTTCTGCCTATTTTTTAAATGGATTGTTTGAGTATTTTGTTAATGAGTTGTATGAGTTCTTTATGTATTTTGGATATTAACCTATTATCACATACATGATTTGCAAATATTTTCTCCAGTAGCTGACCTTTTTTGTTGGTTTCCTTTGCCGTAACAGAGCATGCAACTGTCCAGTTTTCCCAGCACCATTTATTGAAGAGACTATACTTTGCTCATTCTATACTCCTCACTCCTTTGTTGTATATTAATGGACCAAATTTGTGTGATTTTATTTCTGGGCTCTATTCTGTTCAAGTGATCTGTATATCTGTTTTTATATAAATACCATACTATTGTGATTACGATAGCTTTGTAATATAGTTTGAAATTAGGAAGCATGATCCTCATTTTGTTCTTTTTCAAGATTTCTTTGGCTCTTCGAGGTCTTTTGTGGTTCCATTCAGATTTTAATATTGTTCAGTTTCTGTGAAAAATGCCTTTGAAATTTTGATAGGACTTCATTGACTCTGTAGATTGCCTTGGGTACATTTTAACAATACTCTTTCTTTCAATCCATGTGTATGGAATATTTTCTCATTTATTTGTGTCTTCAGTTTCTTTTACCAGTTTCTTTCACAAGTCTTAGAGTTTTCAGTGTATAGGTCTTTCATCCCCTTAGTTTATTATTCCTAGGTATTTTGTCCTTTTTGATGTGGTTATAAATGTAATTGTATTTTTCATGTCTTTTTCTGATAGTTTGTCATCAGTGTATGAAAACAGCATGAATTTTTGTATAATTATTTTGTAACTAGCAAATCTACTGAATTTAATAGTTCTAGTAGGGTTTTATTGTTGAGCCAATAGGGTTCTGTATACGATCATGTAATCTGCAAATACTGACAGTTTTACTTATGATTTGAGTGCCTTTTATTTATTTTTCCTGCCAAATTGCTCTTGATAGACTTATAATACTATGTTGAATGGAATTGGCAAGAGTGGGCATCCTTATTTTGTTCTTGATCTTAGAGGAAAAGCTTTCTTCTTTTCACTGTTGAGTACATTATTAGCTGTGGTTCTTGTCATATATAGCTTTTATTGTGTGAGACACCTTACCTCTGTGCCCACTTTGTTGAGACCTTTTATCACCCCAACAACTGTTGGTGCACCTGGGTGGCATAGTTGGTTAGGCATCTGACTCCTGGGTTTGGCTCAAGTTGTGATCTCAGGGTCATGGGATCAAGCCCCCACATTGGTCTCTGTGCTCCGCTTGGAGTCTGCTTGGGTTTCTCTCTCCCTCTGCCCCTCTCCCCCTTTCAAATAAATAAATTTTTTCATGATTTTTCTGTATCAGTTGAGGTAATCATATGATTCTTCTTCATTTTGTTATTGTGGTATATCATACTGATTGGTGGATGTTGAACCATCCTTGCATTGCTGAAGTAAATCCTATTTGATTGTGGTATATGATCCCTTTAATGTATTGTTGAATTGGGTTTGCTAATTTTTTTTGAGGACTTTTATATCTGTGTTCATCAAGGATATTGGTCTATATAATTTTCTTGTGTCCTTACCTGGTTTTGGTATTAGGGTAATCCTGGCTATCAAATGAATTTGGGGGGCACCTGGGTGGCTCAGTGGTTAAAGCCTCTGCCTTCGGCTCAGGTCATGATCTCAGGGTCCTGGGATCAAGCCCCACATTGGGCTCCCTGCTCAGCAGGGAGCCTGCTTCCTCCTCTCCCCCTGCCTGCCTCTCTGCCTACCTGTGATCTCTGTCTGTCAAATAAATAAATAAAATATATAAAAAAGAAGAAAAAATAATAAAATAAAATGAATTTGGAAGAGTCCCCCTCCTATCTTGGGGGAGAAGAGTTTGAGAAGGACTGGTATTCTTTAAATATGAAGCTATCTGTTCATGGATTTTTGTTTAGAGGCTTTTGATTACTGACTTTTTGTCCTCACTAGAAATCAGTCTGTTCAAACTTTCTGTTTCATTACCATTCAGTCTTGAAAGATATGTATGTTTCTAGGAATTTATCCATTTCTTCCAGGTTCATTTCATTGACTTAAAATGGTTCATTTAGGGACGCTTGGGTGGCTCAGTTGGTTAAGCAGCTGCCTTTGACTCGGGTCATGATCCCAGCGTCCTGGGATCGAGTCCCACATCGGGCTCCTTGCTCGGCGTGGAGCCTGCTTCTCCTTCTGCCTCTGCCTGTGCTCGCTCTCTCTCTGACAAATAAATAAATAAAATCTTTAAAAAAAAATAAAAAAAAAAAAATAAAATGGTTCATTTAGTCTCTTATGTTTGTATTTCTGTGGTATCAGTTATAATATTTTTCATTTGATTCTAATTATTTGAATCTTCTTTCTCTTGGTGAATCTAACTCAAGTTTTGTCTATTTTTTTTTTGTCTTTTCAAAAAATCAGCTCTAAGTTTAATTGATCTTTACTCTTGTGTTTTAAAACTATTTCTGCCCTGATCTTTGTTATTTCCTTCCTTTTACTAACTTTGGACTTTGTTCTTCTTTTTCTAGTTCCTTGAGGTACAAAGTTAGGTTATGTGAGATCTTTCTTGTTTCATGATTTTATCACTGTAAACTTCCCTGTTGAATGGCTTTTGCTATATCCCATACATTTTGCTAGTAGTATTTCATTTTCATTTGTTTCAAGATATTTATTATTTTTAAAGTTTCTTCCTTGAGCCACTGGTTGATCAGTACTAGCATGTTGTTTAATCTCTGTATTTGTGAATTTTCCAGTTTTATTCTTGTATGATTTCTAGTTTCATATTATTGTGGTCAACAATAATGCTTGATATAATTTCAGTCTTCTTACATTTATTCAGACTTGTTTTGTGGTATAACACATGATCCGCACTGGAGAATGTGGCAGTTTAACTCTTAGAAGGGCCTTCTAGACTTGCATTGTCTATTGTCCAGTATGGTAGCCACTAACCACATATGGTTATTGAGCTCTTGAAATGTGGCTAGTGCAACTGAGGAACTGAGATTTAAGCCTTATTTTTTAATTAATTTAAAATTTAAAACTGATAGTTCAGTTTTTGGAAAACATAAGTATGTTTGGAATAATAGTTTGTGCATATCTACTTTTTCAACTATACATTTTATGAAATGTGATTGTAAATCTTTGTCAAAGATTAATAATTGGTTTCTTTCTCTGTTCTGTATTCTGTTCCATTGATTGATGTGTCTGTTTTTGTGCCAGTACCATACTGGTTTGATTGCTATAGCTTAATAGCATATCTTGAAACCTGGGATTGTGATACTCCCAGTTTCATTCTTCTTTTCCAAGATTGCTTTGGGTATTTGAGGTCTTTCTGGTTCCATACAGATTTTTTTAAATAAAGATTTTATTCATTTATTTGAGAGGGAGGGAGAGAACATGAGTGGGGTGAGGGGTAGAGGGAGAAACTGAATTCCTGCTGAGCAGGAAGCTCAATGTGGGGCTTGATCCTGGGACTCCAGGATCATGACTGAGCTGAAGTCAGATACTTAACTGACTGAGCCACCTAGGCACCCATGGTTCTGTACAAATTTTAGGATTATTTGTTCTAGCTTTGTGAAAAATTGTATTTATATTTGATATTGATTGCATTAAATCTATAGATTGTCTTGGGTAGTGTGGACATTTTAACAGTATTTGTCCTTCCATTCCATGAGCATGAAATACCTTCTATTTGTTTGTGTCATCTTCAGTTTCTTTTATTAGTATTTTATACTTCTCAGAGTAGAGGTCTTTCACTTCCTCAGTTAAGTTTATTCCTAAGATGCTTACTATTTTTGGTGCAATTGTAAATGGGATTGTTTTCTTAGTTTCTCTTTCTGCTACTGCATTATTAGTGTATAGAAATGCAATGGAATTCTGTATATTGATTTTTTTTTTGGTATACTGATTTTACTGTACCCTGTGACTTTACTGAATTCATTTATCAGTTCTAGTAGTTTTTTTTGGTGAAGTACTTGGGGTTTTCTAAATATAGTATCATGTCATCTGCAAATAATGAAAGTTTTACTTCCTTACCAATGGCAATGGCTTTCATTTCCTTTTGTCTGTTTTTTTAAAAAGATTTTATTTATTTATTTGAAAGAGAAAATGAGAGAGATCGATAGCATGAGAATGGGGAGGGAAGTAGACTTCCCTCTGAGCAGGGAGCCCGATGTAGGACTTGATCCTGGGACTCCAAGATCATGACCTGAGCTGAAGGCAGTTGCTTAATAAACTGAGCCACCCAGACACCCTCTCTTGTGGGTTGTTAAAACTAGGACTTTTCAACTATGTTGAATAAAAATGATGAGAATGGAATCCTTGTCTTTTTCCTGATCTTAGGGGAAAAGTTCTATCTCACTTATTTCTGCTTCATTCTTTATCATTTCCTTCCTTCTGCTGACTTTAGGCTTTGTTTGTGGTTATTTTTCTAGCTTCTCTAGGTGTAAGGTTAGGTTGTCAATTTGAGATTTCTCGTGCATCTTGAAGTAGACCAGTATTGTTAAAAAACTTCCCTCTTAGCATCCCAAAGATTTTTGGACCATTGTGTTTTTATTTTCATTTGTCCCTACACATGTTTTGGTTCCCTCTTTGATCTCTTGGTTGAAAAATTCATTGTTCAGTAGCATGATATTTAACCTCCATATATTTGTGTTCTTTCTGGATTTATTCTTGTGGTTGACTGCTGCTAGTTTCATAATGTTATGGTTAGGAAAGATGTGTGACATGACTTTGATCTTTTTGAATTTGTTGAGATTTATTCTGTGGCCTAACATGTGATCCATACTGGAGAGTGCTGTGTTTCCACTTGAAAAGAATGTGTATTCTGCTGGTTTAGGATAGGATGTTCTGGCTGTATCTTTTGGCTCCATCTGGTCCAATGTGTCATTCAAATCCACTGTTTCCTCTTGATTTTCCATCTTGATAATATATCAGCAATGTAAGTCAGGTGTTAAAGTCCCCTACTATATTATATTGCTATTAATTACTTCCTTTATGTTTGTTATTAGCTGCTTTATGTATTTGGGTGCACCTATCTTGGGTGCATAGATAGGTACAACTGTTATATCTTCTTGTTATATCTCTCGTTTCAGTCTTTGTTTTAAAGTCTGTTTTATCCACCTATAACCAGGAAGGAAATTGAAGCAGTAATCAAAAATCTCCCAACATACAAGAGCCCAGGGCCAGATGGCTTCCCAGGGGAATTCTACCAAACATTTAAAATCATGTTTGGGGACGCTTGGGTGGTTCAGTTGGTTGGACGACTGCCTTCGGCTCAGGTCATGATCCCGGAGACCCGGGATCGAGTCCTGCATCGGGCTCCCAGCTCCACGGGGGGGTCTGCTTCTCCCTCTGACTTTCTCCTCGCTCATGCTCTCTCACTGCCTCTCTCTCAAATAAATAAATAAAATCTTTAAAAAAATAAAATAAAATCGTGTTTGTGGGGCACCTGGGTGGTTCAGTGGGTTAAAGCCTCTGCCTTCAGCTCAGGTCATGATCCCAGGATCCTGGGATTGAGCCCTGCATCGGTCTCTCTGCTCAGCAGGGATTTTGCTTCCTTCTCTCTCTCTGCCTGCCTCTCTGCCTACTTGTGATCTCTGTCTGTCAGATAAATAAATAAAATCTTAAAATCATGTTTGTTTGTTTTTAGAGTGAGAGAGACATTGAGAGAAGCAACACAAATAGGAGAAATGGGTGAGGGAGAAGCAGAGGTCCCACGGAGTTGGGAGCCTGATGTGGGGCTAATCCCAGGACCCTGGGATCATGACCCAACCTGAAGGCAGATGCTCAATGACTAAGCCACCCAGGCACCCCTCTACCGATACTTAAAGAAGAATTAATGCATATTCTTATGAAACTGTTCCAAAAAACAGAAATGGAAGGAAAACTTCCAGACTCATTCTCTGAGGCCAGCATTACCTTGATCCCAAAACCAGACAAAGACCTCACCAAAAATAAAAATTACAGACCAATATCCCTGATGAACATGGATGCCAAAATTCTTACCAAAATACTAGCCAGTAGGATCCAACAGCACATTAAAAGAATTATTCACCATGACCAAGTGGGATTTATTCCTGGTATGCAAGGTTGGTTCAATAACTGCAAATCAATCAATGTGATATACTACTTAAAAGAAAGGATAAGAGCTATATGATATTCTCATGAGATGGAGAAAAAACATTTGACAAAGTACAACACATCCTTTCTTGATTAAAACTTCACATTGTAAGGATAGAGGGTACATACCTCAATATCATAAAAGCCGTCTATGAAAAACTTCCAGCGAATATCATTGTCAGTGAGGAAAAACTGACAGCTTTTTCCCTAAGGTCAAGAACATGGCAGGGATCTCCACTATCACCACTGCTGTTCAACATAGTACTAATGATGAATAATATGTTGGCTAAATGAACATAAAACAAGATTATAATAAAAAGTATTTTAAGGGGCGCCTGGGTGGATCAGTGAAGCCTCTGCCTTCAGCTCAGGTCATGATCCCAGGGTCCTGGGATTGAGCCTCATGTCGGGCTCTCTGCTCAGCATGGAGCCTGCTTCCTCCTCTTTCTGCCTGCCTCTCTGCCTACTTGTGATCTCTGTCTGTCAAATAAATAAATAAAATCTTTTTAAAAATATTTTAAAAATCACATACACAAAAAATGTCTATGCTACCTAGAACAATCTATTCATTCAAAACAATCCCTGTCAAAATACCATTACCTTTCTTCATAGAACTGGGGCAAATAATCCTAAAATTTGTATGGAACCAGAAAAGACCCTGAATAGCTAAAGGAACATTGAAAAAGAAAACCGGAGCTGGTGGCTTCACAATTCCAGACTTCAAGCTCTATTACAAAGCTGTAATCATTAAGACAGTATGGTACTGGCCCAAAACAGACACATTCATCAGTGGAACAGAATAGAGAACTCAGAAAAGGACCCTCAACTCCACAGTCAACTCATCTTCGACAAAGCAGGAAAGAATGTCCAATGGAAAAAAGACCATCTCTTTAACAAATGGTGTTGGGAAAATTAGACTGCCACATGCAGAAGAATGAAGCTGGACCATTTCCTGACACCATATACAAAAATAGACTCAAAATGGATGAAAGACCTCAATGTGAGACAGGAATCCAAATCCTAGAGAACACAGGCAGCAACCTCTTTGACTTCAGCCATAGCAATTTCTTGCTAGACATGTCTCCAAAGGCAAGGGAAGCAAAAACAAAAATGAACCATTGTGACTTCATCAAGATCAAAAGCTTCTGCACAGCAATGGAAATAGTCAACAAAACCAAAAGACAACTGACAGAATGGGAGAAGATATTTGCAAATGACATCTCAAAGGGCTAGTATCAAAAATCTGTGAAGAACTTATGAAACTCAACACCCAAAGAACAAATAATCTAATCAAGAAATGGGCAGAAGACATGAACAGACATTTATACAAAAAGACATCCAGATGGCCAACAGACACATGAAAAAGTGCTCAATATCACTTGGCATCAGGGAAATACAAATCAAAACCACAACGAGATACCACCTCACACCAGTCAGAATGGTTAAAATTAACCAGTCAGGAAATGACAGATGTTGGCGAGGATGCAGAGAAAGGGGAACCCTCCTATACTGTTGGTGGGTATGCAAGCTGGTGTAGCCACTCAGGAAAACAGTATGGAGGTTCCTCAAAATTTGAAAATAGAACTACCCTACAACCAACCCAGCAATAACTTTACAGGGTATTTACCCTAAAAATACAAATGTAGTGATCCAAAGGGGCACATGCCCCCGAATGTTTATAGCAGCAATGTCCACAATAGCCAAACTATGGACAGAACCTAGATCCATCAACAGATATATAGATGAAGAAGATGTGGTAGACACACACACACACACACACACACACAGGAATATTACACAGCCATCAAAAATTGAAATCTTACCATTTGCAACAATATGGTTGGCATTAGAGGGTATTATGCTAAGCAAAATAATTCAATCAGAGAAAGACTGTTATCATAGGATATCACTGATGTTTGAAATTTGAGAAACAAGACAGGAGCATAGGGGAAGAGAGGAGAAGAGAGGAAAAAATGAAATAAGACGAAACCAGAGAAGGAGATAAACCGTAAGAGATGCTTGGTCTCAGGAAACAAACTGAGGCCAGAGTGGAGAGGGGTGGGAGGGTTGGAGTGGCTGAATGATGTCTGTTGAGGGAGCGGTATCAGTTGGTGAGTGCTGTGTATTATGAAGGACTTATGAATCACAGACCTGTACCCCTGAAACAAAGAATACATTATACGTTAATTTAAAAAAATTAAAAACTAAAAAAGAAGGACATTAAAGGGTAGACATTTAATGAAATAATTGTAGCTTTAACAGGAATATTTTTAGTACAATGGATTTTTTTTTTTACACTGAAAATGTGTGGCAGTAAAGAATACAATGACTAATGACTATGTAGTTTGAGGTCACTAATTGCTATGTTTTCATGACCAATGGCTTTTTAAAAAGATTTTATTTATTTATTTGACAGACAGGGATCACAGGAGGCGGAGAGGCAGGCAGAGAGAGAGAGAGGTGGGGAAGCAGGGTCCCTGCTGAGCAGAGAGCCCGATGTGGGGCTTGATCCCTGAACCCCGGGATCATGACCTGAGCCGAAGGCAGAGGCTTTAACCCACTGAGCCACCCAGGTGCCCCCCTTTACTAATTTTTGTAAGATACTTACTTTTACTGCTTTTTTGCTTCCTATTTTTCTTACTCCTAATTATGGTCTTTCTTCCACTCAAAGAGTCCTCTTTAATATTTCTCACAGGGCTGGTTTAGTGGTAATGAATTCTTTTAAAACTATAGTTCGCAATTTTAATGACTATGTGTCGGGGTGCCTGAATGGCTCAGTCGTTAAGCATCTGCCTTCAGCTCAGGTCCTGATCCCAGGGTCCTGAGATCAAGCCTGGCGTCAGGCTCCCTGCTTCAAGGGAAGCCTGCTTCTCCCTCTCCCACTCCCCCTACATGTGTTCCCTCTTTCATTCTGTCACACTCACTCTCTCTGTCTCTGACAAATAAATAATTAATAAATAAAATCTTCTCAAAAATAAAATAATTACTATGTGTGTCTTGGTGTGATTTTGCTGGGGCTTCTCTATGCCTCCTGGATCTGGATTTCTGGTTCCTTTCCCAGATTTGGGAATTTTACAGTTATTTCTTCAAATAAATTTTCTCTCCCCCTTTCTGTCTCTTTTCTTTCTGGGATTCCTATAATGTGAATGTTATTATGCTTGATGGTATTGCTGAGTTCTTTAAGTCTTGTTTCGTCTTTCATTATTATTACTGTTACTACTACTGCTATTACTAGTTTCTCTCCTTTTCAGCTTGATTGTTTTCCATTACTGTACCCTCCAGGTTGCTGATCTGTTCTTGTGTTTCCCCTAGCCTACTATTTATTCCATCTGATTATTTTTAATTCCACTTACTGAGTTCCTGTTCTCTGATTTGTTCCTCTGTGTGTGTGTGTGTGTGTGTGTGTGTGTGTGTGTGTGTTCTATCTCTTTTTTAATGGTTTCACTGAGGTCTTCCACTCTTGTCTGAAATCCAGTGAGTATCTTTATGACCAACACTTAAAATTCTCTTCTAGTCATACTACTGGGATGCCTGGGTGGCTCAGTTGGTTAAGGGGCTGCCTTTGGCTCAGGTCATGATCCCGGCGTCCTGGGATCGAGTCCCACATCGGGCTCCTTGCTCGGCAGGGAGCCTGCTTCTCCCTCTGCCTCTGCCTGCCGCTCTGCCTGTGCTCGCTCTCTCTCTCTCTCTCTCTCTCTGACAAATAAGTAAAATCTTTAAAAAAAAATAAAAAAATAAAAAAAATAGTCATACTACTTACCTGTTTCATTTTAGTCTCTGGCTATGACTTTGTCCTGTTCTTTCATTTGGGACATACTCATTTTGTCTAATTCTCTGTGTCTGTTTCTTTGTGTTACAAAAGTCCGCTACATCTACACTTGAAAGGAATGGGCTTTTGAAAAAGAGGTCTTGTAGTACCCTTCCTGCAGTGCAGTGTCCCCTGTTTAACAGAACCTGGCACTTCAGGCATGTCTTCTTGTATGTCATGTGTGCCCTACTGTTGTGGCTAAGCCACTTTTGCCTTCAGCCTACTTATGTGCAATGGCTCATTGCCTATTGTAGGCAAGATTTGGTTCCAGTTTTGTTAGTGAGCCAGTCTTCAGTTGCTTTGGGTTTAAGTTGAGTCAGACCAGGCATTTGCCACAGAGGCAGTAGCATAGAACTGCTGAGTGCTTTCCCTGTGTTTTGTCCTGACGAGCTTTCATTGGTGGTTGGGTCCTGCAGCTAGACTAGGTGTCTGGCCCCAGCCCATGGCTGGGGCTGCAGTTGCACTGCTGTATATGTTTATCTTCCCTCTCCCCAGAGTAGTGGTCACTTTGGAGTGGTACTAGTCTCTGTCAGGGCTGCTTGCACACTGCCAGGCTTGTGGCATCACTTTGGATGGTCTTAAGGGCATATTGGAGTGTGTAGGTATACAGGAGAATGCAGGATAGGGCATGGTGCCAGCAAGAGCCACCTCAGTTTACTGGACTGGGATCAAGGCAAGCTGGGTTTTAGGGTCCAGGTTTGCAGAAGCATGGGGGCAGAGCAAGTGGTGTTAGCAAGTTATGTGGAGAGCATTGTGATCATGCTGGTTCCAGGTGTCTAAGCTGGGGGTGAGGGGAGGGAAATGGTACTGACCAACTCCTTTGTTCCTGGAGAAGTCTATCATTGATTTCTGCCCCTATAACTCATGCCCACTGTACACTCTGAGATAAGTAAACAAATCTCCCTCTTTTACATATATATGCACACACCCCAGAGGTTTTCATGTTGGTGCTTCTATTGCTGATCTCCACAGTGCTGTTTGTTGTGCTCTCTTTAAGGACTTAGACTCTACCCTCCCAGTTCTCCCACAAAGCCCTCTGAGTTTTAATGTTCCAGGTGTTAAAGACCTGCTGATTGTAAGAACTTAGGAGATTCTGCTTCTCTGGTTCGAAAGCCAAATACTATGGTGGTTCATCTTCCTGGTGCATCGGGTGTCTGTTTCATTCTCATGCCCATGCTCAGTATCCCTCCCTCCCATAGATAGTCCCACAGCAAGTGCAGTGGGTCTCTTTAGCTTTCCACCACCTCTTGGCCCTTCCTACCCTGCCTCTTCTCTATATTAAGCTGTGCAGTCTGTTCTGCCAGTCTTGGGTCATTTTCTGGGTTATTTACACTGATATGTGTGTTATCTATTTGTATCCATGGAGCAAGGTGAGTTTAGGATTCTCCTACTCTGCCTTCTTCCAGGTATAATCCCTGTACTGAAAAATTTTATTTTTTGTTAATTTAATTTTTTTTTTTAGATTTATCTATTTACTTGAGAGAGAGAGCAGTGTGCACATGAGCAGGGGGTGTGGGGCACAGGGAGAGAGACTCCCTCAAGCAGACTCCCTGCTGAGCATGAAGCCCAGCTCAGGACTCAATCCCACAACCCTGAGATCATGACCTGAGCTGAAATCAAGAGCCAGATACTCAACCAACCAAGCCACCCAGGCACCCCTGTACTGGAAAATTTTAAACTACACCTCTCTTGTGGTTAAGTAAAGAACAGTGGTCACAGTTAGTTATTTCTTAAGAAAGAAAAGAAAAAATTATGTCAGAGGGTTCCCAGCAAATACCATGCCACTCTTATGGTATCATCTTTCTTTGCATCTTATTAATAATTTGTATATTTGGTTTATTTTTTGTATGGGACCATAAATATCTTTTTTTTTTACATGACTGACTTAGTGTTTGCTTAGTTTTATATTCCTTGTAGATTCTCGTTTAAACTGTTGGGTCCACTTATAATAAGCTAGCTTTTCCAATACAATACAGTACAGTACTATAAATACATTTTCTCTCCACTACAATTTTCTCAGTAACATTTTCTCTTCTCTAGCTTAATTTATTGTAAGAATACAGTATATTAATACTTACAATATAGAAAGTATGTGTTAATTGACTGCTGATGTTATTGGTTAAGGCCTCCACTCAACAGGAGGCTATTAGTAGTTTTTTCAGGGAGTCAGGAGTTACACATGGACTTTTGACTATGTAAGTGTCAGCACCGCAAATCCCCATGTTGTTCAACAGTCAACTGTGTCTGTACATTAAATTGAAATAATTGGTAAGAATGCTATTTTAATTTGGTCTTAGATTAATGAGTTTAGCTTATCTGATACATTTTCAGTATTTTTCATAATTTGATAAAATTATGTGAAGGTCTTTGGAAGCTTAATTTGATCTATTACTATATCAAAGAATACTGTTTTCCTTCCATAATGTGGTTGACATCTGTAGACACAAACTAAATCAAAAATTTGTTTTAGGATATAAAGATCAAGAATGCAGACTCTTGGAAAAGTTTAGGCAAACCAGTCAAAACATCCGGTGTACTGAAATCCTCAGATGAGCTTTTCAACCAGTTTAGAAAAGCAGCAATAGAAAAAGAAGTAAAAGCTCGAACACAGGAACTAATACGGAAACATCTGGAACAGAATACAAAGGAAACAAAAATATTTCAAGAAAATCAGAGGTCTGTAATTTACTGTATTAAAGGAGGCTGGGAGATAGTCTTTTTTTTCATTTATCTGTTTCCTTTTATTTATTCAAATACTCGTTCAGGTCTGCTTGCATTGACTATGTGTAGAAGTCTCTATCCCTTACGGTAGACATGTAATTTTAAATATATTTCTTTTTTGTCAAGTGATCATGATTTATCTATTTGGTAGAACACGAAGCAAATTATAATTGAAGAAAGTACAATTTTATTGATTTTTTTAACTGACAAATAGTATCTACTTTGAGGAGGATAGAAATTATCAAGTGATTAAGCTGTTAATAACAAGTACTAATATAGCTAAATCATAATGCTACTATTTTCCAGAGATATCTTATTTCCATTCTGTGTGAAAGAACATAGTAGTACACCTTGGTTAGTTTCCATAACTTTCTCTTTGTTAATATAGATTGCCTTTGCAAAATTTGACATCAAAAGTCAAACTTAAAAATGACATCATAACATATGAAAAGGGGATCTAAAACACTGCTTTATATTTATAATTTAATTAATATATCTTTTGTAATGAAAACTTTTAAGGAACTTGAAACCTACTTTGAGCTATACTTTTTCTTTAAGCGACCTTGGCTTCACTCAAGAATCTTTTTCAAATAAGATGCAAAACCAGTACCTCGGAGAAGAACAGAAAGAACATCAGCAGTCTTCAGAAGCTCAAGATAAATACAAACTCTGGCTCCTCAAAGACCGTAATTTAGCAAGGGAGAAAGAGCAAGAGCGGAGAAGGAGAGAAGCAGTAAGTAAATATTAGTTTACTAAATCTAACTAAGGAATGATTTAACAGAGCAGTATCTTCTACAGATTCAAAGACAAATTCAGAGTGGTTTTCACAGACAGTGAATTTACATCTTTAGTGAGGATCAAGTTCTAAAATCAGAGCCTAACATAAAAATTTTATAGTCAGAGAGAGTGTATGGTCATGGAGGTACTAGACTATGTAGGTTCAACTACTAGTTCTGCCATTTCCTAGACTTGTGGGCTTTGGGAATTTATTTAACCTCTCTGTGCCTCAATTTCCTTGTCTGTAAAGTGGGACTAATACCTGTTGTGAAGACAGAATGAATTTACATGTAGTAATAAACACATAGGAACATTCCTGGCATAGAGATAGAGTGGTTTATCACTTACTGTTATTAATTCTTGAAAAATCCATAAACTATTAATAAATTATGGCCAAAAGTTATGCCGTATATCCCAGGTCAGTGTTTTAGTTGAACACTAGATGAAGAAGTTGACTTGCCTTATAACTCAGTTATATCTCTCTCTTTTTTAAAATTTTATTTATTTAGTTCAGACTGAGAGAAAGAGCACGAGTTGGGGAGAGGGGCAGAGAAAGAAGTAGGCTTCCAGCTGAGCAAGGAGCCCAATGTGGAGCTCGATCCCAGGACCCTGGGATCATGACCTGAGCCGAAGGCAGACACTTAACCAACTGAGATACCCAGCTGCCCCTAAGTCAGTTATACCTTAATAAAATTGGAAAGGAGAAAAAAACCTGACATGTTTAAGAATCTTAATATACAGAAAATAATGTTTAAAAACCAGAATTAATTCCTTCTTTCATCCATAGATTATTTAGAAGTATATAGTTTCCAAATATTTGGGAATTTTCTGGCTAGTAATTTTTGTTAGTGATTTCAATTACCCTGTAGTCCGAGAATATATAACATCTTAAATTCATTAAGACTTTTTTAACGGTCCACATTATGGTCTACCTTGGTGAATATTCTCTGTGCACATGAGGAGAATGTGAATTCTGCTGTTGAATAAAGTATTAAACAGGCTAAGTTGGTTGATAGTGTTGTTCAAGACTCCTGCCTACATTCTTGCTGATGTTCTGCCAGCTTATTCTATCAAGTACTGAAAGGGGGCATTGCCATCTATGATTAAATAGTTGTAGAATTGTCTTTTTATCCTTGTAACTATGTTTTATTTCATGTATTTTGAAGCTGTGTTGCTAACAACAACATTTAGGATTTCAGGGGCACCTGGGTGGGTCAGTGGGTTAAAGCCTCTCAGGTCATGATCCCAGGGTTCTAGGATCAATCCCTGCATCAGGCTCTCTGCTCAGCAGGGAGCCTGCTTCCTCCTCTCTCTCTGCCTGCTTCTCTGCCTACTTGTGATCTCCATCTGTCAAATGAATAAATAAAATCTTTAAAAAAAATTAGTCAAGGGATTCATGAAATAAAAGAATGTAAGGTATGATACCATACATCATGCATCACACCCAGTGCTCCATGCAGTACGTGCCCTCCTTAATACCCACCACCAGGCTCACCCAGCCACCTATTCCCCTCCCCTCCAAAACCCTCAGTTTGTTTCTCAGAGTCCACAGTTTCTCATGGTTCATCTCCCCCTCTGATTTGCCCCAACTCACTTCTCCTCTCCTCCCAATGTCCTCCACGTTATTCCTTATGCTCCACAAGTAAGTGAAACCAATGATAATTGACCTTTTCTGCTTGACTTACTTCAGTCAACATAATCTTCTTCAGTCCCATCAATGTTTATACAGAAGTTGGGTATTCATCCTTTCTGATGGAGGCATAATACTCCATAGTATCCACATCTTCTTTATCCACTCGTCTGTTGAAGGGCATTTTGGCTCTTTCCACAGTTTGGCGACCATGGCCATTACTGCTATGAACATTGGGGTACAGATGGCCCTTCTTTTCACTACATCTGTATCTTTGGGGTATATACCCAGTAGTGCAATTGCAGGGTCATAGGGTAGCTCTATTTTTAATTTCTTAAGGAATCTCCACACTGTTTTCCAAAGTGGCTGCACCAACTTGCATTCCCACCAACAGTGTAAGAGGGTTCCCCTGTCTCCACATCCTCTCCAACACTTGTTAACTCTCTTGTTGATTTTGGCCATTCTAACTGGTGTAAGGTGGTATCTCAATGTGGTTTTTTTTTTTTTAAACATTTTATTTATTTATTTGAGAGAGAGAGAGAGAGCATGAGAGGCGAGAAGGTCAGAGGGAGAAGCAGACTCCCCGTGGAGCTGGGAGCCGGATGTGGGACTCAATCCTGTGACTCTAGGATCGTGACCTGAGCTGAAGGCAGTCGCTTAACCAGCTGAGCCACCCAGGCGCCCCCTCAATGTGGTTTTGATTTGAATCTCCCTGATGGCTAGTGATGATGAACATTTTTTCATGTGTCTGTTAGCCATTTGTATGTCTTCTTTGGAGAAGTGTCTGTTCATGTTCATGCTAAGGAAATGTTAAAAAAGAAAAACAAAACTGGGGGCATCACGTTGCCTGATTTAAAGCTTTACTACAAAGCTGTGATCACCAAAACAGCATGGTACTGGCACAAAAACATAGATCAGTGGAACAGAGTAGAGAGCCCAGGTATGGACCCACAACTCTATGGTCAAATAATCTTTGACAAAGCAGGAAAAAATATAGAGTGGTAAAAAGACAGTCTCTTCAATAAATGGTTCTGGGAAAATTGGACAGCTATGTATAGAAGAATGAAACTTGACCATCCTCTTACACCATACACAAAGATAAACTTGAAATGGATAAAACACCTCAACATGAGGCAGGAATCTATCAAAATCCTAGAGGAGAACATTGGCAGTAACCTCTACAACATCGGGCACAGCAACTTTTTTCAAGACATGTCTCCAAAGGCAAAGGAAACAAAAGCGAAAATGAACTCTTGGGACTTCATCAAGATCAAAAGCTTCTGTACAGCAAAGGAAACAGTCAACAAAACAAAGAAGCAACCCACAGAATAGGAGAAGATACTTGTAAATGACACCACAGACAAAGGGCTGATAAAATCTATAAAGAACTCCTCAAACTCAATACTCAAAAAACAGATAATCACGTCATATTATCTTTTTAAAAATTTTAGGGATGCCTGGGTGGCTCAGTTGGTTAAGCATCTGCCTTCAGGTCATGATCACAGGGTCTTGGGATTGAGCCCTGCATTAGGCACCCTACTCAGTGGGGAGTCTGCTTCTCTCTCTTCCTCTGCCCTTCCCCCCTACTGTGCTCTCACCACCCCCAAATAAATAAAATCTTTTAAAATAAATAAAAAGTGTAGATTTACCTATGTAGTTAATCATTTCCAGTGCTCTTCATTCATTTAGATCCAGATTTCCAAACTGCATTAATTTTCCTTTCTCCTAAAGGACTTAACATTTCTAGTAGCGTGGGTCAGTTGATGATAAATTCTTTCAAATTTTGTATATGTGAAAATACCTCTATTTGGCCCTTTTATATCGGTAATAAACTATCTTTTAGAACATTTTAGATTCAAAACAAAATTGAGCCCAAAATACAGTTCCCACATATTCCTCCCCTGCCCCTACCTATCAAAACATAACCTTCCACACTATCAGCATCCCACGATCTGTGAACCAGTATTGCACTACATTGACACATCACTGTCAACCTTAGTTTCTATCAAGAAAAATCCATAGCTTACTTTAGGGTTCACTCTTTGTGTTGTGCTTTTTATGGGTTTGACAAATAAATATGTAATGACATAGATCAATCATTACAGTACCATCAGAATACCCTTTTTTAAAAGTCCCCTGTATATCTCCTACTCATCCCTTCCAACCACTCATCTGTTTATTATCTCCATAGTTTTGCCTTTTTCAGAATGTCATATAGTTGGAATCATATAATATATAGCTGTTTCAGACTGGTTTCTTTCACTTTAGTAATACGCATTTAAGGTCCTCTATGTCTTTTTGTAGTTTGATAGCTCATTTCTTTTTGGCTGAATAAATACTCCCAGTATGTGGCTGTATGACCATTTATCCATTCACCTATTGATAGACATCTTGGTTGCATATAGCTTACAGCAATTACAGTGAACTGCTATAAACACACATGTGCAGGCTTTTGTGTTTTAAACTTGCCTTTATTTTTTTAAAATATTTTTTTGCTGGATATAGATTTCCAAACTGCATTAATTTTCTTGCATTGTTTTTTCTTTCAGTACTTTACAGATGTTCCTTCAGTAGCTTCTTGCTTGCTTTGTTTCCAGTGAGAAATTTGGCATCTTTGTATAACATGCCTTTCCTCTGGCTGCTTTTAACAGTTTTATTCATCACTGGGGTTTTTTTTCTATTGCTTTTATACTTTGTTGGGCTTATTTATTAGAAATGTGTGTTTATAGTGTCCATCAAGCTTGGAAAATTTTGGCCATTATTTCTTCATATTTTTTTCTTTTTCCTCTTTTCCTCCTTTGAGCACTTACTAGGCCACTTGAAGTTGTCCCACACTGATGCTCTTTTAACTTAAACCAGTTTTTTTCTTTTCCTTCAGGGTGCCTGGGTGACTCAGTCGGTGAGGTGTCCAGCTCATGATTTCGGTTCAGGTCATGATCTCACGGGTTGTAGGATTAAGCCCTATGTTGGGCTCTGCAATGGGCAAGGAGTCTGCTTGGGATTCTCTCTCTCCTTCTTCCTCTCCCTCTTCTCACTCATGCTTGCTTTCTCTCTCAAATAACTAAATAAAACAATAAAACAATTTTTATGCATTTCATTTTGCTTCAGTTCACTAATCTTGAATGTCTATCTGCTGTTAATTCTATCCAGTGTATTTTTCATTTAAGACCTTGTAACTGTCATCTCTAAAAGTTGAATTTGAGTCTTTTAAAAATATTTTTTGTATTTTTATTAAGCTTTTGAACAAACGAAATACAATTATCATAACCTATTTCAGGGGCTTCTCTAATTCTGAGTGTCAGTTCCAGGTTGGTTTCAGTTGATTGATTGGTCTCTTTATGGAAATGTTTTTCTGCTTCTTTATATGCTAATCATTGATGCCAGATGTTGAGTTTTAACTTGTTGGGTGCTGGATATTTTTGTGATCTTGGGAAACATGCAGGTATTCATAGAACATTCAGGAATGTAGTTTGAGAAGAAAAAAGCCATTGGCTTTGGCTGTATGTTGATTATAATACAAATGAATTTACTAAGGAATAATGTACAAAAGTTTTGTTAGCTTCTTATTTTATAATACTAAGGTAGAAATAAACTGTATTTGGCAGTGTTGTAACATGTAGTGTTTACAACAATATGGTCTTACAGAACTTTCCACTATGAAATATTCTTTATGAAATCAAATATAATAGCAGCTAGTCACATATGGCTCTTGAGCACTTGAAATGTGGCCAATCCCACTTAAAAACTAAATTTTAAATTTTATTTAATTTAAATGAATTAAAGGTTTAAGTAACAACTTAAACATTTAACCTTTTTTTGTGTTTTTTTTTTAGGAGCACATAATTTTTCATTAGTACTTAGCTAGGACTGTTTTTTCTAATGACTTAAGAATTTTTCCTGTTGGTTCTCATAAGGGCCAAACTTCAGGTACCCATGTGTGATTTCTCAGCAACTTACTTGCTACTTAACAACCCAGTGAGGTAACCTAATATAATTTCTAATATCCTAAGCACATTTCTGGAACTTGTCTAGACCTGGAAGCCACTGAAATGTAACTAACACCACATCTGACAGATTTGATAACTAACAACCGGATCTTGGATCTACCTACTATTATTTTTGACAACCCAAACTCTTATGTTGCTGCTAATTTACAGATATGTACTCAAAAAAAGATATAGTAACTTGACACCTGAGAGTCATGGCAGGGTTTCCATGAATTCACCTCATCCCAGTTCCCCTGACCAAATGTTTGATCTTAAATCTGAATGGTTGAGGTGTATATGTTAGGTTATGATGATAGCTGCAGAGTGTTAGTTAGGTAAATCATGGTATCAGAGGTTAGCTGGTATAGAGAATAATAGTTCCATATCAGTAATTATTTCACACTGCAGATTTTAGTCAAGATGGAAGACAGTCTGAAATAAAGTACTTTTAAAGTAAAAACAAGTTTCATTACATATTTTTATAATTTTGCAGTATGGCTGGATATTTAACAGGAATATCACATGATATTTAGATGAGGACAGTGTATCCAACTCTGGAGGGTTAAAATAGAACTTTGGGGAACTCTCTGGGACAGACATATGGCATCCTAGGAGTTGGCATTAGGAAAGTAGCCTGGGTTATGATTTAATAGTTTATCCTTTTGTTTCTATGACACTCTAAAAGCAATATTTATAGTTTATAAGAGTCACATGTAACTTTTTAATATCCCTTTGGTATATAAGCCATAATTTCAAATCATCTCCCACATAACCAATGGGAATTGTCTCATCCAGGAAGTTAACCAGTTAGTTGCAGACTGACACATTTACCTACACTCTAGGCTGTTACTATTTACTGATGAAAAAAACAAAGAACATTTTTTCTTTAGAGATTTTATTTATTTATTTGAGAGGGTGAGAGCAAGAGAGATCAGAGAGGGAGAGGCAGACTCTCCGCTGAGCAGAGAGCCTGATACGGGGCTGGATCCTAAGACCCTGAGATCATGACCTGAGCCAAAAACAAAGGCTTAACTGACTGAGCCACACAGGTGCTCCAAGAAACAAACATTTTTTTTAAAGATTTACTTGCTTAATTGGGGTGGGGAGTGGACAGAGAGGGAGGTGGAGAGAGAATTCCAAGCCAACTCCACACTCCGCATGGAACCCAAAGCAGGGCTCAGTCTCATAACCCTGAGATCATGACCTGAGGCTAAACCAAGAGTCAGATGCTTAACCAACTGTGCACCACTTAGGTGCCCCGAAAAACATTTTAAAAATTTCATAGTTGGTGTCATTTTGGATGCCATCACATGAACCTTTGAGAGAAGGCTTGAGAATATAAGAAACATTTATTTCCTTTGCCTTATTTATTTATTTTAGATTTTATTTATTTATCTGAGAGAATAAGAGAGAGCAAGCAGGGGAGCAAGAAGGGCAGAAAGGGAGAAGCAGACACCTCACTGAGCAGGGTGCCTGACATGGGGCTCAGTCCCAGGACCCTGAGATCATGACCTGAGCCAAAAGCAGATGCTTAACCAACTGAACCACCCAGGCACCCCTATTTCCTTTGTCTTAGACTTTCGTTTACTTTAGCTTATTTTTAATGGCTTTTTAGCATTTAATGAACACCATTGTACTGAGTGTTATACATGCATTTTGGTTTGATTTTCATAAATATCTGTATATAAAATAAACTTGGTTAAATAATTTGCCCTAGGTTACACAGTGAGTGGCAGAATCCAGGAAAGCCTGTAGTTGAATGTTACATATTATAGTTTCCTCAAATAGTTAGAGATACTGGTCCATTCAGAAAATAATTTTCTGTGTCTAGTACTATGTTGGTTGTAGAAATAAATGAAACAATATAATCTCAGTTCATGTCCTCAACACTGAGAGTTTTATCTCTTATATGGAGAAGTTAAACTTGTTCTTAGTGTTCCTGTAAGTTTTATTTATCACATGAACAAGAGTTTAACAAAAGTCAGTATTTGAACAGAAATAGAAAATTACATAAACTCATTATGTTAAATAGTGTTCATGTTGTATAATCTGTTCTAAATGTGTAATCATTTTTATATAGTTCTAACAAAGGCATAAGTTTTTTTAAAAATAATAATGAATTTTCTTCCTTTTTTCTAGATGGCTGGTACCATTGATATGACTCTTCAAAGTGACATTATGACAATGTTTGAAAACAACTTTGATTAAAACTTATTTAACCATCAACTTAAAATGAATGATATAAAAGATTAAGATGCATATGGTAAAATTATTGATTTCAAACACGAAGATACCAACCTTATATTGTATTTTGACTTCTCTAAAATGATTAAACAGTTTTCACATATATTTTTTAATAGCTATATGTTCATTTTCTAAATGGTATAATTTGCAGGGAATTTTATTTTGGATCCCTAAAAATTGAATAAATTCCCAGATGTTATTCATTTTATAAATAATTGTCTGCTATGTATTATAGGCCCTTTGTAAGCAGTGAAGATCTAAAAGAGATAGCCCCTTCTTGTTTAAAAATGAAAAATATATAAAAGTGTAACAAAAACAGCCCCTGTTTGAGTTTTTAACTTTTAAAACAAATTCCTCTCTGCCTTAAAATATTTAGGACCTCTAACAAATAATACTTCGTTTTTTTGACCATCGGGCTACATAAAATTCTCTGCTGATTCTGTATGCAAAAGTTATGTTGAAATTTGGTTTAAAGAGAATGTTACCTATGGTTTGGATAATGTTAAATTTGAGCAAAATAATAGCAATATTATGATGTAAGTTTCTATAGGAACTTATACAATTCTTATATGCATAAGTGATATCAATGAATGTTTACATTTTTACTTAACTATGTAGTCTTTAAATGTGTAAATTATTTTTGTTTCATCATTCTCCAGTTGCAATTATGTATAAATCATGTGTATCCACTTCATATATTTTAACATTTTAGACTCTTGAAGTGTAACATGATTCAGGCCCCATTATGATACCATCTAAAGTAAAAATTCAGAATGAGTGTATATTATAGAGAGAAAGAGAAAAAGTTTCCTTGACTTCATTTGTTTTTATAATCTGTATAATTTTTTGAAATATCTAAACTACAGCCATTTAAAAAATATCATCACTTGTGGCTAAAATGGTGGTGACACCTTCATGAAATATAACTAGAATTAAAGTGGTAATCATACCCATTCAAGTATAGCTAATTTTTTTAAATAAATTTTTTAATTTTTTATAAACATATAAAGTATTTTTATCCCCAGGGGTACATGTCTGTGAATCGCCAGGCTATTTTTTTTTAAAGATTTTATTTATTTATTTGAGAGAGAGAGAGAGAACACAAGCCTCTGAGACAGAGGAAGAAGTAGGCTCCCCACTGAGCAAGAAGCCCTATATGGGGCTCGATCCCAGGACCCTGGGAGCATGACCTGACCTGAAGGCAGATGATAATAGACTGAGCCACCCAGGCACCCTTCGCCTGTAGATATTTTTAAGCAAGAAATTAGTATGCATATACTAAGTAGTTTGCATTATTATTTTTCTAAAAGATCATCATAGATTAGATCTATCTCTGTATAGTCTAGCATATATATATATGTGTGTGTATATATATATATATATATTTTTTTTTTTTTTTTTAGGATTATACATCAGATGTACATAGTGGTTAGCTCTAGGTGATGGAATTACAGGGTGTTTGTGTTTTTCATTTAAGACATTCCAGTGTTTTCTGGTTGTTTTTAATATTATGTAATACTTTAAGATCTGTGGGAAATTTTGCATTTTGAAGAGAGAATGAAAATAGTAAGGATTTACTTCTGTCAAATACACATTAAATCTTTCAATAGCTGCCTTTAAACAACTAATAAAACTGATGAATCAATGAGCTTTGGCTACATCTGAAAAAAGAAAATTCAGTTTTATTAACATCTTCTTATATTAAAGAATAACGGCTTACTTAAGGTTTTCCTAGTAACATTGGAGGAGCCCTGATAGAGAGCTATTATGGTTATTGCTGTTTTGTTTAACCAGCTTAACACTTCAACCTTCGCTCAGTCAACAAACTTTTGATAGGTTGGTTGAAGTCAGTTTAGCAGAGAAAATATGTTTATATAACTCATCCTTCCTGTAATATGCTTTTGTTCCTTATATTATGCTTAATTCCTATATCAAGGGTTGTTTTTTGTTTGTTTGTTTTGTCTTGTTTTTTGGCTTTTCAGAACTTCTTATGGAGTTTACTTCTGTTAATTTTATGCAGGAAATACTGCATTATTCCTTTCTTTGCTGTATTCACTTGGCAAAACGCAAATCCTTATTAAATCTGCCTGCCTGCTCTGCACCCATGAAGCTGTTTGTGGTTACAGAAACACATGCAACCATGATAACCAGCCTCACTTCAAATTTACGAGCATAAACTCAAGTTAGCTGTAATGCTGCCCAGAAAGCTTATCTACCAAGGTAGAGATAGTAGAAAATAGTTTCTCTCTTTCCTATCCCAACTATTGAGAGATCAAAACTTGTATAGTTTTCAGTCTCCTTTTTAAAGGATTTTATTTACTTATTCATGAGAGACAGACAGAGGGAGAAGCAGGCTCCCTGCTTAGCATTGGAGCCTGACACAGGGCTCCCTCCCAGGACCCTGGGATCACGACCTGAGCTGAAGGCAGACTCTTAATCAACCTCAGCCACCCAGGTGCCCCTGTTTTTCATCTTTTCATACTCATCCAAATATTGACATGTCAGGACTTTGAGGGGGTTGTTTTTACAAAAACATGATCCTTTATACATGTTACTTGGCAATTGAGTTTTTCTTAATACATCAGGAGCATCTGCCTAGGTCTTTTGATAGATATAGATGGATTCATTCATTTTTTTTTTTCGCATTTTTTAAAATTTAAATTCAGTTAATTAATATATTATGTATTATTGGTTTCAGAGGTAAAGGTCAGTGATTCATCAGTTTTATGTAATACCCAGTGCTCATTACATGATTCGTTCTTTTTTAAAAGGCTAAACAACATTCCTTAGAACAGACATATATCATGATTTATATAATCCCCTGTTGATTCAGTTAATTCCAGTCTTTCTCTACTGAACAATGCTGCTGTAAATATGCCGTGTATATAGCCTTACATAATTGTGCTATTTCTAAAGAGTAGAGCTCCTCAAATGGGATTGCTGGGTCAGAAGTTACAGTCAAAAGGAGTAGTTTTTATTTTAATAGGAGGTACCAAATGACTTTGCCAAAAAACATTAGAGCAGGTCACATTCCTAGGAGTCTGCAAGCAACACTTTTCCATTATCCTCACCAACATTGGATATTACTGCCCTCATTTTCTTTGTTAATCTAAATGAAAAGATTATAATCAGTTTTTTTGCTTTTTATCTACCGGACATCAAGTGGGGTTGATCTTTTATCTGTTAGCCGTGTGACTTGCGTAATAACCAATATCCTTTAGAAATTCTTTTGGTTTATAAGTTTGTACAAAACCCCTTTTTTTAGATGGTTTGGAAACATTTTTTCACAATCTGCTGTTTGTCTTTTGAGATTTATTGCCTTTTTTCCATTAAAATTTTGAATTTTATGTAGTCGTATGTCTGGATTTTCCTTTATAGTATCTGGCTATTCTACCTTGTTTTGGATTGTATCCCCCATGTCAAGATGATAAAACAGTCTTTATTTTGCACTTAAGATCCAGATAATTAATTTTTACACTAAGATTCCAGATGGATTAAAGACATTTTTATATACAGTAAGAGGGAACCAGATTGCTTTTTTAAATAAATGAACTCTCAGTTATGCTGCTACAATTTATTTACTGCTCCTCTGAATTGCAGTAGTTGTTATTCTATGAGAAATTCATAATCACTTTATTCAATTTTTCAAAATTGAGTGAAATTAAACATTAGAATTTTGATTAGGATTAGAATTAAATTTAGAGACCTGCCAATTTTGTTTCTAGTATTACAAGTAAAACCTGCATGGGACCCATTTTTTAAGGCATTGCCATGCTTGGAGGCAGAAGAAGCTCTCTCAGGAACATCTCTCCCATGCCCCCTCCACACATGTGCACACACATTTAGTTGGGTGGAGAGCAGTAAGCAACAGATGTTGGGGCTTTCTTGAGCTCAGATGCTAATTGTGCCATGGACCAGTGTTGAAGGTCCTCAAGAGGCTGAAATGGCCCCAGGTTGGCTAGAGGCATAAGCAGGATCACCACAAATCAAGGTCAAGAAATCAGCTATCAAAGATGAATGATATGAAAAAAGCTGCAGTGGGTGAGATTAGCATAAACAATGAACACCACATAGAAACTACTCTTTTATCACACTCTTCCCAGGACTGAAGTAGACTAGCTATTTGTAAAATGTTTAAATAAAACTTTTGGAGGAAAATGAGCAGATTTGGAAAACGTGAGACTTCAGGAGGGAAAGTGTTACACTAAAAAACTCAATGGGGAGGCCTGGGTGGCTCAGTTGGTTAAGCGGCTGCCTTCAGCTCAGGTCATGATCCCAGTATCCTGGGATCGAGTCCCACATGGGACTCCTTGCTCGGCAGGGAGCCTGCTTCTCCCTCTGCCTCTGCCTGCCACTCTGTCTGCCTGTGCTCGCTCGCTCTCTCTCCCTCTCTCTCTGACAAATAAAATCTTAAAAAAAAACACCTCAATGGATTAAAACAAACACAGGTAAAGAGAAAATCAATGAGCTATATAACATATACAAATAACTACCAGGACATTGCACAGACAAGGAGAAGGAAAAGAGATTGAGAGCAGGGATTTGCGGAATATACCCCACAGGTCAAATCCAGCTTGCTTGTTTTTAAATTATTTATTGGAAGACAGACGTGTGTTCTTATATACTGTCTATGGCTGCTGAGGTGCTATAATGGCAGAGTTCAGTAGGTATAACAGTCTGTGTGGCCCTCAAAGCCTAAAATATCTACTCTGTGATCTCTTATGAAGTGTGTCAATCCCTGACCTACAGGGTGAAATGAAATCTAATCATAGTCCTTGGAAACAACAAAGAGACCACCATGATTGTGGTTTTCTTAAAATTCTGTAAAACGAATCCTTTTATCCTTAAGTACAACTTATTAAGTAAGATAAAAAGATACCCATACCTAAGACATTTTTCAGTGGCCTGAACAATACCATAAGCAAAGATTTTGCAGTCAGGGAAATGGAGTTATCACCAAATAAACTTAAAAGAGTTAACCAGCAGCAGTGACCACCAGAAAGAGTGGAATTAAATCTTCAAAATTTTGACAGAAAAATAACTGTTGGCTTGAAATGTGGAGAAATCTTGGAGGGCTAGGATTCCTCCAGTATTAAACATGTATGTGTTAATCGTGAAGTTTATTTTCTTACTGTGTATGTATATGTAGCTTTTTTCTGCAGCATAATATCTCTTGATAATGCCCTTTTGGGCATAGTTGTCAATAACAATGTATGGCTCCTTCTTTTTTTTTTTTAACAAAAAAAGTTCGTAATGTTAGCATCTAGTTTTTTGTATTCTCTATGTCTGATTCGTTTGTCACAGGAGAGCATGTGTTGAAATTCTAAATGTGGTTAAATTTTTCTTTTGCGAGGGAAGGAAAAGCTATACATTTCACTGCTGGTTGCAGATTTCTTTCAGATTACATTCATTGGCTTGTATGTATACAATATGAAGAGTGATCTGAGGTAATTGTGCTGAACTTATGTTTATCCACTAGTCTTTGATTAAATAAAATTATCAGATTGGAATTTTGTACCCAGAATTATTAAATTATTATAAAACTAATAATTTATTGGTTAGTATTAATTAAAATATATTATAAAATTATTAAAATGAGGATGAAATAAATGAAAGTTTACCACAAAATGTTCTCCCCTAAAGGAAATGTATAAGGGGTATTCCATTTGGTAATATGGTAATTTGAGAGGCCCTATTCCTTCTAGTAATTATGCCACCTGGAACACATAGTCTAAAACTGATGGAGCATAGAAGATAGGATGACGCTGGATACTGTTAAGGGCCAGACTTGGGAGAGACTTAAACTTCTCGCACTCGTATCCCTCTGGCCAGAACCCACTTGGTCATATGCCTGACTGTGGGTCTGGAAAAATTCAGAGCAGCACATGAATATTGGTAATTCTCCACCATACACAGGTATTTCACTTAAGAGGAAATTCATATAGTTAATAAATATAAAAAGATGCTTAACCTTGTGTGACAGATGAAAATACGAGGCCATAGAAAATAACCAGTTTTTACCCAACAAATTTGCACAAATGATGTCTCTAGCATTATCCATTATTGGAGAGGATCAATGGGAATTCATATCCTGCTATGAAGGAGTGTAAGTAGATACCACCAGTTTATAACTAACAATAGAATGCACTTTTTTTTAAGCACCTATGGAACATTCACCAAAATACCATATATCCTGAATCATGAAACTAATTTAAAAGAATTGAAATTATATAGAGTATATTTTTCAGTCATTAATAGTATCAGATCACAAATCAATAATAGACAATAGGAAAATCACTAAACAAAATTAATATACTTAATAATTGATGGATCAATAGGAAATCATATAAGAAAATTAAACAGAAACGAATGACTTATCAACATACAACATACTGAAATGTATAGAATGCTGCTAAAAGAGTACTGAAAGAGAAATTCAGAAGTGTCAAGTGCTTGCATTAGAAACAAAAAGTCAAATCAATAATCTTAGTTCCTAACTAAACAACCTAAAAAAGTACATCCAAAACAGAACAAGAGCAGAGATTCATCAAATTGAAAAAGAGAAAATCGATGAAACAAAAAGCTGGCGGTTGAGGGAGGAAACTTAGTCGTTGAGTTTTTTTGTCTTTGTTTTTTTGCTTTTAAGTTTTATTTATAAATTTAAATAATTTAAATAATAAATTGTAATTCAAGGGAGACAAACCATAAAAGACTCTTAATTTCAGGAAACAGGTTTGCTGGAGGTGGGGGGTGGGAGGGAAGGGGTGACTGGGTGATGGGGTATGTGCTTCGGTGAGCGCTGTGAATTGTGTAAGACTGATGAATCACCTGTACCCCTGAAACAAATAATACATTATATGCTAATAAAAAAGTATAATTCATAATTTAGAAGCTCCTGAGAAAGAAATCCAAGCCCATATGATTTCACTGGAGGATAATACCAAACATTCAAAGGATTAACACTAATTTAAGACAGTCTATTTCAGGAAATCTATTCTGTCTTCCAGAAATTGGTCTATCCTGTAATTTTTGTCAACAGAACATTTTAAAGATTTTTATTTATTTATTTGACAGACAGAGATCACAAGTAGGCAGAGAGGCAGGCAGAGAGAGAGGAGGAAGCAGGCTCCCTGCTGAGCAGAGAGCCCGATGCGGGGCTTGATCCCAGGTCCCTAGGATCATGACCTGAGCCGAAGGCAGAGGCTTTAACCCACTGAGCCACCCAGGCGCCCCTGTCAACAGAACATTTTTTAAAAGATTTTATTTTCAAGTAATCTCTACACCCAATGTGGGGCTTGAACTTGCAACCTCAAGATCAAGAGTTACATGCTCTACTGACTGAGCTGGCCAGCCACACTACAACAGGACAAATTTTACCAGTAGGAAGAAGGAACACTTCCCAACTCATTTTATAAGGCCAGTATTACCCTGATAACTAGAACCAAAGGAAAAAAAAAAAACAACAAAACTGCAGGCCAGTATCTTCTAATGAATTTAGACACAAAAATCTTCAACAAATAGTAGCAAACTAAATCCCACAATGTATGAAGTTAATTATATACCGTGACTAAGTGATTTATTCCAAAGCTGTTTCAACATTTGAAAATTAATCAGTGTAATTCAAAAATCCAACTCACATTCATGATAAAAAAACAAAACACCTCACTAAGTTTTTCAGGGAAATTACTTCAGTTTGATATGGAGCATCCTACATTTAGGAACATGGCAAGGATATCCACTCTCACCATTCTTACTCAACATAATACTAGAAATTCCACCCAACGCCCCTGTGTGGCTCAGTGGGTTAAGTATCTGACTCTTGAATTTGAATCAGGTCATGATCTCAGGATTGTGAGATCAAGCCCTGGCTTGGGCTCTGTTCTGGGCGCAGAGCCTGCTTTAGATTCTCTCCCCACTCCTTCCCCCACCTCTATCTCTCTCCCTCTCTAAAAAAAAAATAATAAAATTGGGCGCCTGGATGGCTCAGTCAGTTAAGCATCTGTCTTTGGCTCAGATCATGATCCCACAGTCCTGGGATGGAGTCCTGCATGGGACTCCCAGATCAATGAGGAAACTCTTTTCCCTCTCCCTCTGCCACTCACCCCACTTGTGCTCTCTTGCACATGTTCTCTCTGTCAAATAAATTAATAAAATATTAAATAAGTAAATAAATAAAAGTAAATGGCAACAGGATTTCACCATAAGCTATGGTCTTTTTTAAAAAAAAAACTAGTTTTTAAGCAGTTTCTGAATCAATTTAGCTTTAAGGAATAGCTGCTGAATTTTTGCACATGATTTTCTACATAGAAAATCCCAAGGAATCTACAAAAGCAAAACAAAACACCCTTACAACTAATAAATGATTTAGGCAAGGTCACAGGATACAGTATCAGCATACAAAAATCAACCTGATCTCTATTACTAATGAGCATATGGCAACTTAGAAGATTACATATATAATCATTTCAAAGAACATGAAATACTTAGGTATATGTTGAACATATGTTCATATGTACAGGATCTATATGCTGAAAATTATAAAATGCTTATGGAAGAGGTAGAGAAGAAAGACTGACATAGGCATATTGCATGCATAGATTGGAGGACTCAACATAGGAAAGACGGACTTCTCAAACTGATCTGGTTTAACGTACATCCTATCAAAATCCCAGCAAAAATTTTCACAAACATAGACAGGCTTATTCTAAAGCTTAGACTTAATGGCAAAGGCATTAGAATAAACAATACTGACAAAAAATAAAGCGAGAAGAATCATTCTGTATGATAATAAGACTTACTATAAAGCTACAATAATCAAGAAAATGTATTCATGAAGCAGTAGACCCCGGAATAAAGAACTCAGAAAAAGACCCTAACAAATAGCTGATGTGATTTTTGACAAAGGTGCAGTTCAGTGGAGAAAGGACAGCCTGTTTGACAAATGGTGCTGGAGCATCCATAAGCAAAAAAACAAAAACAAAAGCAAAACAACTCAACTTAAATCTTACATCTTATCCAAAAATAACCCAATGAGTCATTGGTTTATTTATTTATTTTTTTAAAGGGTCATGGGTTTAGAAGTAACATATAAAACTATAAAACTTTTAGAAAAAAAGAGAAAAATCTTTAGGTTGTGTGATTAGACAGAAAGGCTTTAGACTTGATACCAAAAGTTTGATCCAAAAATGAAAAGACTGATAAGTTGGACCTCATCAAAATTAAGACTTTTGCTCTGTGAAAAGGTAAGCTACATATTAGGAAAATACTTGCCAACCACATATCTGACAAGAAAGAGCATATGAGAATATATTAAAAACTCTCAAAACTCAGCAGTCAAAGAAACAAGCAATTTAGTTAGAATGGGCAAAAATATGAACAAAATTTACCAAAGAGGATATACATATGACAAACACACATATAGAAACATGTTCACCATTGCTAGTATCCATCAGTAACAGATAAATTTAAACCACAATGAGATATCAGTACACACCTATCAGGGAGGTTTAAAGTAAAAAATAGTGACTCCACAAAATGCTGGCAAGGGTGCAGAGAAACTGCATCATTCTTACATTTCCAGTGAGAATGTGAAATGATATACAGCCACACAAGAAATCAGTTGTCACTTCTTATAAGCAAAACATACAAAGCCATATGACTCGGGCATGCCTGGGTGGCTCAGTTGATTAAATGTCTGCCTTCGGCTTCGGTCATGATCCTGGGGTCCTCGGATCAAGCCTCACATCGGGCTCCTTGCTTAGCAAGGATTCTGCTTCTCCCTCTGCCTCTGTGACTCCCCCTCCACTCGTGCTCTCTCTCACTTGCTCTTGCTCTCTCTCAAATAAGTAAATAAAATCTTTTAAAAAATTAAAATAAAAACAAAGCCATATGACCCAGTAATTGTACCACTGGACATTTATCCCAGATAAATGAAAACGATTACACAAAAACCTGTACACAATTGTTCATAGCAACTTTATTTTTACTAGCCAAAAACTGGAAACAACCTAGATGTCATTCAATAGGTGGATGGTTACCAAATTGTAGTATATACATAATTTGAAATACTAATCAGCAAAAACGAATGAACTGTTGATACTTGCAATAACTTGAATTTCTAGGGAATTATGCTTTGTGAAAAAAGCTAAGTCCAAAAAGTTACCTACTTTATGGTCTCACTTATATAACATTTTTGAAGTGACAAAATTTTGGAAATGAAGAACAAATTAGTGGTACCAGGGGTGAGAGACAAGCTGTGACTGTGGTTATAAAAGGACAACATAAGACATCCCTGTAGTTATGGAACTGTTCTGTATACGTGACTTTGGTGGTGGGTACACAAAGCTACATATATAACAAAATTATAAAGTGTGGTGGACACTGTTTAAAGTATACACAGTTTCTCTATTTCTTGTGCCTGCATATAAATTTCTGATCATCTCATTTAAAATTTCAATTTGAAAATGGGAATACTTGGGACGCCTGGGTGGCTCAGTTGGTTGGACGACTGCCTTCAGCTCAGGTCATGATCCCGGAGACCCGGGATCGAGTCCCGCATCAGGCTCCCAGCTCCACGGGAAGTCTGCTTCTCCCTCTGACCTTCTCCTCGCTCATGCTCTCTCACTACCTCTCTCTCAAATAAATAAATAAAATCTTTTAAAAAAAAGGAAAAAAAAAAAAAGAAAATGGGAATACTCAAAATATTTTTTAAACGCACAAAATTTATTTTGGTAATCATTCCACAATATATATACATATATCAAATAATTATGTCACACACCTAAAACTAATACAATGATATATGTCAATTACATCCAGTTTTTAAAAATCAGGAAATTTGGGCTTCCACTTAGGATTTAGAAAGCTGGAAAAGCATTTCTCCCACCACTACAACAAACACAAAAGCCAGAAAGTCTTTAAATTCACAACATCTTAAATTAATCTGAGGGCTAAAATTGCAGGGTAACCAAAACCTGAAATTTAAGGTAAGACGAATGCATCAAAGGAGAGACAGGACATAAGTACTGGCTTACCTGAGGCAGATGTCTCCAAATGCTCAAAACAAATCCAGTAACAAAAACAAACAATCAAACAAAATTATCTAAAAGTAACAAATTCCTAAAGACTGGCTATGGGCTAGTTGAGAATATGGAACCCCTGACAGCACAAGAGCAATTTGCAGCAACGTGCAGTTTCTTCTTCTCTGCAGAGCTCATTAGGACTTACAAGAAGATGAGGACCATGACATCATCACCTGAGCTAAAGGCAGCCATTTAACCTGCTGAGCCACCCAGGTGTCCCTGATTGAATTATATTTTAAAACCTTACAAAAAAAAAAAAAAAAAAAAAAGAATTAAAAAAACAACTTGAGACCTAAATACCTTTTTTTGTTTTTAGAATTCTACCAAACATTTAAGGAAGAAATAATATCAATTTTATATGAATTCCTCCAAAATATATAAGAATATAAGAAATACAGATGCAAAAATCATGAACCAATATTAACAATTTGATTTCAGCAATATATAAAAAAAATATAGTACTTCATGGGGCACCTGGATGACTCAGTCAGTTAAAGCATCTGCCTTCAGCTCAGGTCATGATCTCAGGGTCCTGGGATCGAGCCCCGCATTGGGCTCTCTACTCTGTGGGGAGCCTGCTTCCCCCCCCTCTCTCTGCCTGCCTTTCTGCCTACTTGTGATCTCTCTCTCTGTCAAATAAATAAAATAAAATCTTTAATAAAAAATAAAGTACTTCATGAACAAGTAGGGTTTAACCTGGGAATAGAATGTTGGTTCAACATCCAAAAAACTTTAGAGACTCTTAAATATAGGAAACAAATTGAAGGTTGCTGGAGGGGAGGTTGGTGGGGGAATGGGGTAACTGGGTAGTGGACATTAAGGAGGGCACTTGATGTAATGAGCACTGGGTATTATATGCAACTGATGAATCACTAAATTCTACCTCTAAATAATAATACACTATATGCTAATTAAATTGAATTTAAATAGAAAATTTGAACAGTTTATATGTAATTAACTATATTAAAAGGTTAAAGAGGAAAAACTGATTATCTCAAGAAAAGCAAATGACCTTTGACAAAATTCAACCTCAATTTATGAAAAAAAATCTCAGAAACTGGAAATAGAAAAGAACTTCCTCAACATGATAAATGGCATCTTTAGCTAATATTATGCTTAATATTGAAAGACTGAATGCCTTCCCCTGAAGATCAGGAATAAGGTAAAGATGTCCATTCTCACTACTCCTATTCATTATTGTACTGGAGGTCCTAGCCAGTGCAATACAGCAAGAAAAAGAAATAAAGGAAAAGGTCAGAGTCAAGATGGCAGAGAAGTAACAGGCTGAGACGACATCAGATAGCAGGAGATCAGCTAGATACCTTATCAAACCATTGCCAACGCCTACAAATCCAACAGGAGATTGGAGAGAAGAAGAGCAACAATTCTAGAAACAGAAAATCGACCACTTTCTGAAAGATAGGACCTGCGGAGAAGTGACTCCAAAGCGACGGGAAGATAGACCGTGGGGTGAGGGGCCGGCTCCTGGCAAGTGGCGGAACAATGGAGCACAAAATCAGGACCTTTAAAAGTCTTCTCCACTGAGGGACATCGCTCCAGAGGCTAAACCAGGGTGAAGCCCATGCGGGGTCAGCATGGCCCCAGGTCCTGCAGGGTCACAAAAGGATCGGGGGTGTCTGAGTGTCACAGAACTTGCAGGTATTAGAGCAGGGAAGCCGGCTACAGAGACAGAGACAAGGAGTGAGCTCTCATCTTGGAGTTACCTTGAACCTGTCACAGGCTGGGTGAGCTCGGAGCGTGGCCAGAGGCCAGGGAGATGGGAGTAAATGAGCACTTTTCTCTGAAGGTGCAATGAGGAGTGGGGCCCCAAGCTCTTGGCTCCTCTGGGTCGGAGATTGGGAGGTCGCCATTTTCATTCCCGACCTCCGGAACTCTACGGAAAGCATTCAGAGAACAAAAGCTCCCAAAAGCAAAGCCAAGCACATTACTTAGCCTGGCCCCTGGTAAGGGCGGTGCAATTCTGCCTTGGGCAAAGACACTTGAGAATCACTACAACAGGCCCCTCCCCCAGAAGATCAACAAGAAATCCAGCCAAGACCAAGTTCACTTACCAAGGAGAACAGTGGAATTCCAGAGGAGGAGAAAGCAAAGCATGGAATTCATGGCTTTCTCCCCATGATTCTTTAGTCTTACAGTTAATTAATTTTTTTAATTTTATTTTTTCTTCTTCTGCTAAATTTTTTTTAACTTTTACCCTTTCATCTTTTAACGTTTTTTAACTAGTTTATCTTAACAATACCTTTTATAAAAAAATAATAATAATCTTTTTTGAACCTTCATTATTATAGTCCTATTTTATCCTTCATTGTATCTAACTTTATTTTTTGTATACACATAGAGTTTTTTTCTTCTAAAAAATTTGGGGTACAACTTCTTCTAATAGATCAAAATATACCCTAAATCTAGCTCCAGGCTTGTTCTAGTCTCCAACCCGAGCAAATTCTCTCCAATTTCTTTTTCTTTATTCTCCCAACCAACTTACTTTATCAACTCCTTTTTTAGAAATTAAAAAAAATTTTTTTTCATCTTTATAGGCATATTCTATCCCTTCATTGTATTTACCCTTATATATGTTTTTCATTCTTTAAAATTTTGGGAGGTAGTTTCTTCTAAGAGACCAAAATACTCCCAAAATTAAGTGGGTAACCCTGTTCTAGTCACCAGTTTAATATATATATATATATACTTTTCTTTTTTTTAATTTTTCTTTATTTGTTTTCTTTTTTTAATTTTTTTTTCCTGAACTTTTTTTAAATTCCCTTTCTCCACCCCCCATGATTTGGGGTCTCTTCTGATTTGGTTAAAGCACATTTTCCTGGGGTCTTTGCCACACTTTTAGTATTTTATTTGCTTCTTCATATACTCTTTTTTTTAAGATTTTATTTATTTATTTGATAGACAGAGATTACAAGTAGGCAAGAGAGGCAGGCAGGGAGAGAGAGGAGGAAGCAGACTCTCCGCAGAGCAGAGAGCCCGATGTGGGGCTTGATCCCAAGACCCTGGGATCATGACTCGAGCCGAAAGCAGAGGCTTTAACCCACTGAGCCACCCAGGCGCCCCTCCTTCATATACTCTTATTTGGAAAAAAATGACAAGGCAGAAAAACTCACCACCAAAAAAAAAAAAGAACAAGAGGCAGTACCGAAGACTAGGGACCTAATCAATACGGACACTGGTAATATGTCAGATCTAGAGTTCAGAATGACAATTCTCAAGGTTCTAGCTGGGCTCGAAAACAGTATGGAAGATATCAGAGAAACCATCTCTGGAGAGATAAAAGCTCTTTCTGGAGAAATAAAAGAACTAAAATCTAAACAAGTTGAAATAAAAAAGCTATTAATGAGGTGCAATAAAAAATGGAGGCTCTTACTGCTAGGATAAATGAGGCAGAAGAAAGAATTAGTGATATAGAAGACCAAATGACAGAGAATAGAGAAGCTGAGCAAAAGAGAGACAAACAAATACTGGACCACGAGGGGAGAATTTGAGAGATAAGTGACACCATAAGACGAAGCAACATTAGAATAATTGGGATTCCAGAAGAAGAAGAAAGAGAGAGAGGAGCAGAAGGTATATTGGAAAGAATTATTATAGAGAATTTCCGTAATATGGCAAAGGGAACAAACATCAAAATCCAGGAGGTGCAGAGAACCCCCCTCAAACTCAACAAGAATAGGTCCACACCTCATCACCTAATAGTAAAATTTACAAGTCTTAGCGACAAAGAGAAAATCCTGAAAGCAGCCCAGGACAAGAAGTCTGTAACATACAATGGTAAAAATATTAGATTGGCAGCAGACTTATCCACAGAGACCTGGCAGGCCAGAAAGAACTGGCATGATATATTCAGAGCACTGAATGAGGAAAACATGCAGCCAAGAATACAATATCCAGCTAGGCTATCACTGAAAATAGAAGGAGAGATAAAAAGCTTCCAGGACAAACAAAAACTGAAAGAATTTGCAAACCCCAAACCAGCTCTACAGGAAATATTGAAAGGGGTCCTCTAAGCAAAGAGAGAGCCTAAAAGTAGTAGATCAGAAAGGAACAGAGACAATATACAGTAACAGTCACCTTACAGGCAATACAATGGCACTAAATTCATATCTCTCAATAGTTACCCTGAATGTTAATGGGCTAAATGCCCCAATCAAAAGACACAGGGTAT